>JAGGCT020004083.1:230949-246010 GCA_017654935.2 Phymorhynchus buccinoides | reverse complement strand
CAGTAAATAGATCTAGCTAGGCTTGATTCCGTGCGCGCGCGCGCGTGTGTGTGTGTGTGTGTTTCATTTAACGTCTATCCACTTCTCGTGATATTAGACGGATGTGTGTGTGTGTGTGTTTGCACGCGCGGGTGGGTGCATATGTACGTGCGTGCGTGTGCGTTGTATGTGTGCGGGGGTGGGGTGGGGTATGTTTTAAATCTAAATATATACTGACCACCACAAACTTACAATACTATGTGAATAACGCAAATGAGAAATTAAGAATATAATTAAGTAATCCAACATAAACGAGTGTGTGTGTGTAAGTGTGTGTGTGTGTGTGTGTGTGTGTGTGTGTGGTGTGTGTGTGTGTGTGTGTGCGTGTGTGCGTGCGTGTGCGTGCGCGTGCGTGTGTGTGTGTGTGTGTGTGAGAGAGAGACAAAGAGAGAGAGAGAGAGGGGGAGAGAGAGAGAGAGAGAGAGAGGAGAAATTGTTATTGTTTATAAAACCAGTAAAATAATACTAGATCCCTCCACAAATCATGAACAAAACGATTTGGCCAAATTAAGTATTAAACAGCATAAACGTGTGTGTGTGTGTGTGTGTGGTGGCAAAACAAACCTTTGCCAAATTAAGTAATGCAGCATAAACGTGTGTGTGTGCGTGTGTGTGTGTGTGTGTGTGTGTGGGGGGGGGGGGGGGGGGGGGAGAGAGAGAGAGAGGAGAGAGAGAGAGAGAGAGAGAGAGAGAGAGAGAGAGAGAGAGAGACAGAGACAGAGAGACAGACAGAGACAGACAGATAGACAGACAGACAGAGAAGAAAAATGAGAGAGACTTCAGACTTCAGATACTTTAGTTTACATGTATAAGAATTTAGGCTAGGCCTATTCTTCCAGTCTGTGACCTTTTTAGAGAGAGAGAGAGGAGGGGGGGGGAGAGAGAGAGAGAGAGAGAGAGAGAGAGAGAGAGAGAGAGAGAGAGAGAGAGAGAGAGAGAGAGAGAGAGAGAGAGAGAGAGGGAGAGAGAGGCTGACATCTGATTTTTTATTACAAAGCCCCTATCACAATTGAGAGAAAGAGACAGACAGACATCCAGCCAGCTAAGGCAGCCAGACCGACAGAGACGAGGGTGGCACAGGCAGAAATAGACAGAGAAACAGACAGACAGATTGTGTGTGTGTGTGTGTGTGTGTGTGCGTGCGTGTGGCGTGTGCGTGCGTGTGCGTGCGTGTGCGCGTGCGTATGCGTGTGCGTGCGTGTGCGTGCGTGTGCGTGCGTGTGCGCGTGCGCGTGATGTGTGAGTGAGAGAGAGATAGATAGATAGATAGAGAGAGAGAGAGAGAGAGAGAGAGAGAGAGAGAGAGAGAGAGAGAGAGAGAGAGAGAGAGAGAGAGAGAGAGAGATCGTGTTAGTGTTTGTAGAACCAATGAATAATACTAGATCCCTCTACAAATGACCAAAACATATTTGACAAAATCAATCTAATACACACATTTTTTTAAAGAGAGAATATGGTTTCCGTTGTATTTATTAATGATGCTGTGGCATAAATATTTGCATATCAGTAAGTCACACATTGATATTCCACCTCAGGGGCGGATCAGTTTGACATGGAAGGGGAGGAGAGGTTCAAATACTCGCATGGAGAGTCTTAAGGGCAAAAAGCCCCCCCCCCCCCCCCCCCCCCCCCCCCCCCCCTCCCCCCCCTCCGAAGTTGATAATTTGATTTTTTAAAGATGCAACCAAGGCCTCTTATAAGAATAAATGAGAGAATACACTAAAATTGGCACTGAGTTGCATTTCTCTTCACTTTTCGTTCATTTGGGCGTAGTTGGAAGACTGTTGTAATAGGATGAATAAAATTGAAAGCCCACTTCAAAAAAGCACATCGAGTGTCAACTCTGTCCCATCTGTAGCCAGACTTCAGGTTTATTTGCATCAAGTGGCTAAAGAAGATATGCACAATTATCAGTGGTGACCCTTGTCCTGAGTATGGAGGACACAACACCCAACAGACAAAGAAAACCCCGTCAGCAGCCAGAAGCAAAGAATGGTGCCTATGTACAGTATCTTCCTGGACGTGCCTCCAGCCTCTGTTATCCATGGCTGAACAGACGTGCAATGAGTTCACCATTGACGACAGCTGTACTGGATAGTTGTGCAATTTACAAGGAGGGGGAGGGAGTACAAGGGCTTTATTCCTGGATATGCTGATGAGCTACTAGGTTGCATTGGCAGGCTAATGAAATTGTGATGGGAGGTGTGTGTGTGTGTGTGTGTGTGTGTGTGGGGGGGGTAATCGCTTAGAGCAGAGTCTGGACACTACAATAGTACTGAAGTACAAAAGCTCCTTTCAGAATAAGACTGGATCATGAAGACTCTTATTAGCTTCATCGTTTAAAAGCTGCTGTGGCTGCTATTATTATCACGTTAATACATCCATAACAAAACTACGGATACAATATCTCATCGTCTCATCATAGAAGTGTTCACAATGGCCAGAACTTAGATAAGACACTTGTTAGAGTGGTCTTCCACCAAGTATGACTAACTTTGAAGCACGATGCTTCTAAGCTCATTGGCAATGAGACTTGGTTGTAGAAGCAGACTCACTTTGAACATTATGTCATTCCTTTCAACTGTAGCTGGAAATACGTGGGTCAGCACTTATTGCACAACATTGACTACTGGGATAATTGTTGGCACCAGACGAGGCCCTGGCAATCAGAAATCTGTCATGCAGCAATGGGCGCATAGCAGGGCAGCACCCATCTGCACATAGTTCTGGAAATAAAAGGAGGCTTTGTGTACAAAATCTCATGACAGTTACCATCAGAGAGTCTGCAAATTATCAAATGATGAAGAGAGCATTGTGGACATTTAACCCGTTGAGGACACAAACACCATGTTTGTATAATAATATGTATCTGATCAGTTTGTGAGAACTTGGCCATTGTATTTTGTGCTACAATCCCCGACAGGAAGAAGACCCGCTGGTTCACTAATAATTGTCTTATTGAAGTTGTATGCTGCTGGACATCAGTCTGCAATCCCAATGAGACCACTAAAAGTACACCTTTCTCTAACGAGAGTGGAAAAGCAAGAAGTGCGCACCAACAAATCCTCTTATGCTTTCCCTTCTTCACTCACCCCTCCATGCAATGGCACGTCGGCCATGTTACCCACCTATAAATCGACACTGATCGCTGTATTGTACTGCTTGGCGCATAGCAACAAAGGCCAAGCGTTAAGATGAAGGTTAGAGATGTCATCGGTAATTAGGTTAGCATCTACATAACCATAGGCTAATGTACCAATTATGAGACCGTTACTGCGGAGATTTAAAATAAATTACAACAAAAAGTTGAAATATTCAATGCAAATTTAAGGTCAAGCATTTAAGATGAAAGGCTTAGACATAAAACAGGCATCAGTAATTCAATATCCTCTATACACCTTAGCTTAAAAAAACAACCACATAGCTTATTTTACGACAGCAGTGCAAAAGTTGAAAAAGTATAGTTGATACAATAAAATCATATACTCAAGGTCAAAGGTCAAGGTCAACAAGGCATACTGAGGGGCACATCAGTTTCATTAAAATAGTACCACACAAAGTTGAAGTGATCCTGTGACATGGTTCTTAAGATAATTACCAGGCAAATGAAAGGACACAAAAGATCGTGATAGCCCTCTCCGCAGAGTGGCTGGGGGATAATAAGTAATAAAATGGGATATAGTTCACATAGTTTGAATCATTTCAGCAAATTATACTATTTATCTTTTTATCAAAAAAGCATTAGATACAAAATAATTACGGTAAGTGCATGTTTTTACAGTTCTCTGAGTCTCATGGCGGCCATTTTTAATATGACGTCATAACTCAAAATGCCCAACATTTACAACTTGTCCTCCAACAAAATAATTACGGTAAGTGCATGTTTTTACAGTTCTCTGAGTCCCATGGCGGCCATTTTGAATATTACGTCATAACTCAAAATGCCCAACATTTACAACTTGGCCTCCAACGGATTTGGATTCAGCACCCTCAAATCATGTTAGATCGACATAAAAATCTAATATATATCACAAAACAAGGTCAAGCTTAATTTCGCCTGGACTATTAGCGAAAACTAATAGCTTTAAAATCGCCGCCCGCATGCAATACAGACGTAACTCAATTTTTTTAATTTTGAGATTTAAGTCGTTATTTAGTTGAAAAACTGAAGTGACAAAGTTATTTGATGGCTCGAAATAAAGCCGTATGAAAAAATCTGAAGCAATTTGACTTGAAACACCGAAATAATCAGTTTTTTTGCTTCTCCTGTGAAGTGACGTCTTTCGACTTACGTCTGTATTGCATGCGGGCGGCGATATATATAGCCTATATAAACGATAAAGAATGTATATAAATATACAACAACACACCAATGAATATCTTTTCATACATAAGAAACAACTGACTGACCTGTACATGTGCCTGAGACATCCGAGCACCTTTGTGATTCACAATTAGAACTGCACAACTCGCACGTGCCAGAGCTCTTTTTGTAGTAAATGTTCTTACAATCTGCAAAGAGGAACACAAACACAGCTAACTTGAGTGTGAAAACATAGGTCAAGCAGCCGTGATGCAGCATTTTCGGCTCCATTGACCTTGGACTTTCACCAATGACTTTCATGTTCAAACTTGGCCTATTTATCTTAAGCACGTATCCGCATGCAAACGTTCAGCCTCCTACATGCATCCGTGCCCAAGCCATCCAGGTAACATAGGAACAAACAAACACAACTGAAAACATTAAGCAGTTTCTGCGGCGCGGCTGCCTAATCATAAAATCATTACGTCTAGAAGTGTAATTTTAGATTAGGGCCTACATCAGTGTAATGACACCTTTTTGCCCATTATAAGTAGTTCCGTTGTTGCATCATAGGCCTAACTGATTTATATATTGTTTTAAACACATGGATACATTGTATATGTTACAGTAAATTTACAAATTTATACTTAGAACTAACATGTAAGCCTACATATACTTATTGTATTCTTAGCATTCCTAATGTTATCTTTCTGTCTAGCTTCTTACTCTAGAAGTTAGGTTATACTGATTGTAACAGGTGAAACGCTTTGCTTGTGCCCTGACGCTGATATTTGCGGGCCTTATGGCCATGAAACATGTAGTTCCCAAGGTGAAGGGGGGTACCATGCACCTCCCCCTCCCTTGATCGAACCAAGGTAGGCTTGAAATGTTACAATTTGTTCCCAAGAAAAAAACCACCACTCATTCCCACTGTGAGTTATAGCCCCTGATGTAAAGTGTAAAGGTACCCCCAATCGCTTGGTGCGCATTCGTCAATGTACAAGTGATGAACAGGTCAGTAAAATGAACAATTAAACCATTTTGTGTCATCACAATAATCAGTGTAGCTGCTGATCTACTTACAAATGTTTATTGCAGTGCTCAGTGTTTGATAGCTTCACTGTAGTATTTCAGCGATGATCCGCTACAGTCACTTTTGCGGCAAAAGTTGGATGTTAATAATGATTCATCAAAAACAAGAGCAAACATTGATTGTTTGAGTATAATGTCAAACACTGCAATATCCCAGGACCATTTCTGATCATATTTGGGGGTTGTTAGACTTCCTGTTTCAACCCAAGCTGAAATGTATCTTCCCTACCCTCTAATCATGAAAATTTGACAAACAAACTGATATAAAGCTTAGCTGTACTATGTGTTAGTTTTTTGTTGTTGTCAATCCCGCATGATTTGCGGATGCTGAATCCAAATCTGATGCAGGCCAAAAGGTAAATTTTAGGTATTTTGAGTTATTGCGTAATATTCAAAATGGCCGCCATGAGATATTAGAGAAATATAAAAATAGAGGAATCCACTCAGTGATTTTAAATATATTGCATTGAATATTTTGTGGGGTAAAAAACCCAATAATTTATGAGTTGCTGAAATTATTCAAACTAACTGAATTTGGGTATTTATTATTCCCCTGCCGCTCTGCGGAGGAGGGCTATTACGATTATTAGTGTCATTTTCAATCTGTCTGCACAATCGTCTTATAATCTATTCCACAGAAATCACTTCAAATTTTATATGGCAGTATTTTACATGAAGCCCATCTGCCCAATCAAACAAGGCATGCCTTGTTGACCTTGACGGTGAGTTTTGACCTTGATTATGTTCATTTCTGGCATTGGCCATAGCTTTTAAGCTGTCGCAGCTGCAGTCCTAAAATGAGATAATTGGCTTTTTAGTTTAAGATTCTACAGAGTATTCAATTAGTTATGTCTTTAAAAGTGACCGTTTCCCTTAAATGCTTAGCCCTGAACTTTGATTTTGAATGTTTCAACTTTTTGTTTTGGTCATATGTTCAAGTCTCCACGGTTACAGTCTTAATACTGGTACGTTAGTTTACGATTCTACAGATGATAGGAAGCAGTGACCAAGTATAACAAGTATACCATCCGCCGTGGCGTAGTGGTTAGCGTCGCGGACTACTGGCTGGGAGGTCTTGGGTTCGAATCCCATCAGAGGCGAGGGATTGTTCGGTCCTGGACCGACTCCTACCCAGAGTGAGCGGCTATGGGCTCAATGGGAAGACTGACACCACACAGTCGAGTTTCATCCGCTTAACGGATGCGATTCTGAGAGTGTTGCTCTAATTGCAAGACCAACACTGCAGGTGTCTGTAGTTCTCGGGCCTGGTTAACGCCGGGATATCATTATGAAAGGAAGCGTAGAATACAGCCCTGCCATGCAGTCTCAGACCGATACGGAACTCCATAGCATCATCATCATCGTTATCATCGGCCTCATTTTCCATCAATCATAAAATTAAAAAATGTCTCAAATTCTGTGGCTTTGCATGCCCTGCTCTCATGGTGACCTCAGTTTCGGTTTCCAATCCAGTCTATGCCTTGGTGCGTTCGGGTCAAAGTCATGGGGATCAGTGTGTTCTGGGGAGCTGTCGGTGGACGGTCGTGGTGGCGCCCTCGGAGGAGGACCTCACTCACGCTGGCTCCGCGACTAAAAGAATAGTGTCGTCAGTAGGGGGCTTAGTAGGTGGTGTCCTGAACAGGCTCCACTGAACTCCACCGAAGTGACTCAGCGGTTGGTTGCCTCATGACGGCCTAACATAGATTCGCTCCCCTTGGACTGCTGGTCTCGGTTTCTGCGACTTGAACAAACCCGGGTGTAGCTGTGAATTGGGATTCGGAACGAGCGGCGTGGGAGCAACGCCACTGTACAGCTCAGAAGATGGAACAGCAAAAAAAAAATAAAAAAATATATATAACAAGTATGGCTTTGATCTTAACCCATTAATGCCTAGCGTCCCATTGTTGGGACGGTTTATATATAAGCCTCTCAAAAGTGAGTCTAACTGTTTGTGAGCATATGCTTGTTTCCATAAGTAAAGGGAGACACAATTCTGGTGGATGACTTCCATTGGAACATCTTACAGCAGCCATTTGCAGGAACATTTTCAAGAAAACAATCATCAAAATGTCAGCCTCCAAAAGGTAAGACCATAGTGTATGCAGCATGCAACTTTTTAATAATGTCAAATAAGAAACATGTTGTTTGGTTCATAATCTAAAATTATGTTTCACAGTTTTTGTTTTGAGAACATAAATCATGTATTCCACGTGCTGAAAGGTGCGTCCCAAAATTGGGACACTAGGCACGAGAGGGTAGGGGTTTTATTGTACCACGACTCATGTAGTTCTTGTGTTTGTTTCAGGCATTCCATGGTGCATGAAGTAATAAGCATGCTAGAAGATGAACCAGCATTTGAAACAGCTAGTGTATACATAGAGCCATCACCAAATGACGATCTGACGGATGAGGATAGTGCGGATGAGAACGAAGGAGGAACTGTTGACAACACAACTTTGGATGCCGAGGACAAAACGGCCAAAGTCCGCCCTCTGGTTTCAATGCTCAACGAAAGATTTCTGCAATATTTCATTCCCTGCCAGAATCTCAGAATCGACGAATCGATGATCCCTTACTACGGCCGTCACAGCTCCAAACAGTTCATCAGAGGCAAGCCGATCAGATTTGGATACAAGATGTGGGTGTTAACGACTCCACTTGGCTATGTGATACAATTTGAGCCCTATCAAGGAGCACGTGGACGCCAGCAACAATACCCGGTCTTGGGATGGGCGGCTCAGTTGTGGTTGATCTGGTGAGCGAGTTGCAAGGGGATTGTTCTTTTCACCTGAATTTTGATAATTTGTTTACATCATTGCCACTTGTTGACTGTCTCAATGAGAAGGGAATTGCCTGCACAGGTACAATCCGTGCAAATCGAGTGGATAATGGTCCTTTGAATTAAGTCAGTAAAGGACATGGAAAAGATGAAACGCGCCAGCTTTGACTTCGCAACTGATGCCAGAAATTGACTCACTGTCGTCAGGTGGAACGACAACAGCGTAGTCAACCTTGTCTCAAACAAGGTCTGTGTCAATCCGGTTCAAGTAGCAAAGTGATGGTCTCGAGCTGAAAGTGGACGGATTGAGATACCTCAGCCTTACGTCATCAAGCACTACAACCAGACAATAGGGGGTGATGACCGCACGGATCAAAACGTTGATCAGTACCGTACAGACATCCGATCCAAAAAGTGGTGGTGGCCCATCTTTGCCTACTGCCTTGAGGTGAGTGTGCAGCAGGCTTGGCACCTGTACAGCCATCCGATCCAAACAGTGTGGTGGCCCATCTGTGCCTACTGCCTTGAGGTGAGCGTGCAGCAGACTTGGCACATGTACAGCCATCCGATCCAAACAGTGTGGTGGCCCATCTTTGCCTCCTGCCTTGAGGTGAGCGTGCAGCAGACTTGGCACATGTACAGCCATCCGATCCAAACAGTGTGGTGGCCCATCTTTGCCTCCTGCCTTGAGGTGAGCGTGCAGCAGACTTGGCACATGTACAGCCATCCGATCCAAACAGTGTGGTGGCCCATCTTTGCCTCCTGCCTTGATGTGAGCGTGCAGCAGACTTGGCACATGTACAGCCATCCGATCCAAACAGTGTGGTGGCCCATCTGTGCCTCCTGCCTTGATGTGAGCGTGCAGCAGACTTGGCACATGTACAGCCATCCGATCCAAACAGTGTGGTGGCCCATCTTTGCCTCCTGCCTTGATGTGAGCGTGCAGCAGGCTTGGCACCTGTACAGAGAAACATCAGCCAGCCAGGAAAAGCCTCTCGACTTGCTGGTAGTGCGTCGCTCTATTGCTCGAACCTACCTGACCTGCGCACCAAAGACCAAAGGAGCTGGACGTCCAAGTACTAAGGGAAGAAGCCCTGCCCTGGACAAGAGAGTGCCCACTGCTGTCCGATTTGATGGAATCAACCACCTTGTGGAGCCTTGGCCTATCCAGCTTCGCTGTGCTGCCTATGGCATGAAAACCAAGAGGAAATGCCAAAAGTGTGGAGCGGGACTGTATGACAAGTGCTTTGCTGTTTTCCACATTCAGTGACTCAGTGATGTCCAGGACACCAGAACCATGCTAATCAGAAATGAGAATTAGCCTTTCCTAAATGAAAAGACGTTTTTCACCTCCATCCTACCATCTCCCTTTCTCATTTTATATTGCAAGCAGCAAGAGACTTGTTAGCAGATCAGTTTCATTTCATGTTTTTCAGATAATGTGTTAGTACTAAAGGTTACTTTGTATGATCATATTCTTTATTTTTTAAATTATTTTTCATCACACTGTGTTGTCTTCCATGGTTCAATGTCAAAACATTCATGAAACTAAGAAAAGCAAGCCATAAGTTGTGCTGGAGATTATTGTTATGTATGGGAAAAAACCCTACCCTCTCGTGCCTAGCGTCCCATTTTTGGGACAGGACTATTACCAACCACAGCATCATTGCAAATACATATTTACCAACAATACACCTGATTACCTTCAAGCTACAGCAATTACAACATATTTTCATACTTTTTGTCAAAAACAAAAATTCAGGCATTAATGGGTGTTTGGTCTTTCATTGAAGTTCATGTTAGTACATTTTCCATTGGTAAATAGAAGAGATGGGGATGGTAGGGGGAGAAAGAGTGGGGAAAGCTCACTTGCCTACAGTTGCAATAAGTTTGTCTTCACGTTCTGCTGACTTCATGGGCCTCATCTTGCGTTTGCGGTTGTCCCTGGAGTCCATGGTATGTAATAGGTGCTGGGTCATGCATTTTCCTGCTACAGTGCAATAGACTGATACTGATTTCTTGCCTACTTTGGTTCGATCAAGGGGGGGGGGGGGGGGCATGGTATCCCTCTCCACCTTGGGGACTAATGTTTTGGGGGTACTCAATACAAACAAAGCAGTAGCATGTACACACAACGTTACATAATACTCGTCTTACAGTCAACAATACACGACAATTACCTGTACAACGGTCTCCCTGGTACCCCGTTTTGCACGGGGTACAGTGTCCTGTGTCACTGTCACAATCGTTATCCTGACACCCTTGGGAACAGGACGTGGAACAGTAGGTATCGTACCACCCATCAACACAACCTGATTCAACACAGAATCATTCAGAATGAGAATCTTTGAAAGGATGAGCACTGACAATCGTCTAGGTATAACACGACACAAACTTAATTCTTAAAGAAACAGATGGAACAAGAATACTATGAAGGATGTTTGGACCAGCAGTGGGTGAAACGAATACAGCGTAAGCTGCAGCAACAGTCGAAACAATAATTAAATGTACTGCTACCGTACGACAACAACGTTAAAAACAACAACAACCGCACTGATGATGATGAGAGACGGTGATGAAAAGAAGAGTCGTAACCCGTTATATTCAGTAATATTTTCATCATAACACTCAGTACGTCTACCCCAAAGCAACATCCATGCCCCCTACTCACCCTGTGTATCTGATAATAGAAAAGATAATCGCCTGAATCCACCTGACACCGTTGCTGTTGCAGTTGCTACTAATAGAGTATTACATAAGTATGCTTAACGTAATAGATGTCAGACAATAGGCTAGTAATAAATATGCTTTAACATTGCTTCATGAGCTTTGCAAACAACTTGTGTTTGCAAATAACTTCGAAAGCACATTAGTCAACAACCAGAGTGTGAGTTCTGCCTACAGGGACACCCCCCCCCCCCCCCCCCCCCCCCCCCCCCCCCCCCCCCCCCCCCCCCCCCCCCCCTCTACCCCCCCCCCCCCCTCTACCCCCCCCCCCCCCCCCCCCCTCTACCTCCTTCATTTCTTCGTTTCACCACCCCCTTTCCGTTCTTGACCCCGGACAAAGACTGTATAGGGGAAGATAAGCATCCGGTATCTTTTCCCTATATGAGTAGTGAGGACAGAAACACTGGTTATGTCCCTTTGAAACAGTACACATTTTACACATCGATAGGCCAGTTGAATTCTCCGTTCAAGTTCCAGTCTGAGTTTTTGGATAGCCTCCACTGTGAAAAGTGTACTGGCCCCACTAACGATAACTCTATCAGCCCGGTTCGCCGAGCTCTTAAGTAATCCATCTTACCCTTTTAAAATATCTTTGCCCCGGACCAGTAATTGAGAAAGCATGACATTTACAGTGGCAGGCATCTTACACAGCTCGTTCCAACCTACTTACTGGTACGCGTGCATGCGATTTCACATGCTACTATCGAGGAATGAACAAGAAATTCAGTTGATCAAAGATCAACGCGATGCCAAACAGTGTTGACATTGTGTAGAAGAGTGTAATGCATTTCAAAAGTGTAAAATATGACCACGTCTTTTCAAAATATCTTCAACGTGATGAAGTTGGTTGCCTTGGAGAAGAAGAAGAAGAAGAAAAGTTACGCAAAACAAGAACGTTACAAAAACGAAGTTCAACACAGTAAAGCCACACCATATTGCTGAAAAGATAGCTTTAGTCCTGTAAGCAGATGAGATTCGTCTTCCAAAGTATTTGTGATCCCAAGTTGTTTAAACAAATACGTATGGAAACTTCACGTTTCCGAGATTTTGTTTCACAATGTCAGTAAAGGTTTGTAAGTGACAAAATGCTGTTTTCGTGAACATATAATGAGAGTTGCATACAAAATAAGAAGCACAAATTGAAACAAATGTACACTTTGCACATTTTCATGAACCAGACTTTGAGATTGAGAGTCGTAAACACGAAGAGGATAGGGGTAGGATCAGCCTACGGTTGTTGTCATGAAACTAAAAAGAACCAGACTTTGAGATCAAGAGTAGTAAACATGAAGAGGAAAAGGATTAGGATCAGCCTAGGGATGTTGTCATGAAACTGAAATAAACCAGACTTTGAGATCGAGAGTCATAAACATGAACAGGATAGGGTTAGGATCAGCCTATGGTTGTTGTTGCGAAACTGAAAAGAACCAGACTTTGAGATCGAGTCTTAAACATGAAAAGGATAAGATTAGGTTCAGCCTAGGGTTATTGTGAAACTGAAAAGAATCAGACTTTGAGATAGAGAGTCGTAAACACAAAGAGGGCAGGGTTAGGATCAGCCTAGGGTTGTTGTCATGAAACTGAAAAGAACCAGACTTTGATATCGATAATCATAAACACGAAGAGGTTAGGGTTAGGAGCAGCCTAGGGTTGTCATGAAGCTGAAAGAAATCAGACTTTGAGATCGAAAGTCGTAAACACGAAGAGCATAGGGTTAGGATTAGCCAAGGGTTGTTGTCATGAAACTGAAAGAAACCAGACTTTGACATTGAGAGTCGTAAACACGAAGAGGGTAAGATTATGAGAACATGAGATAAGCAAGTTACATGCTTTTTCCACCCAGCCCTGGGGAAAAATAAAGTAAATCAAACAAGAAAGCTAAATAATATATGTACATGTAGAAATGAGAAGAAAAGGGAGGGAGGAGGGGGGAGAGGCACAGAGGGGGATAAGGATGGGGAAAGTTTGGAATTGAAAGTACAGGCCAAAGAGAGAGAGAGAGAGAGAGAGAGAGACAGAGTGGGAGGGGGGGAGGGGGGGGGGCAGAGAGTGACAGACTGAAAGAGATAGTGTGTGAAGAAGACAATAAAAGGTAAGGCAGCGACAGAGATACAAAACTTTTTTGTCCCATATGTGCCTACCCGGGCCGAGAGGACGTAAAACACAACTTTTCATTCAGAGATACAAAAAATAAACAAACACAGACAGACACAGAGAGAGAGAGAGAGAGAGAGAGAGAGAGAGAGAGAGAGAGAAGAGAGAGAGAGAGAGAGAGAGAGAGAGAGAGAGAGAGAGAGAGAGAGACCGAGAGAGACAGAGAGATTGAATGAATGAATGAATTAATAACATTTATTGTATGAGGATAATAGAGTAAGTATAATGTAACGGACCGATTTGGTCGTTTTTGATTGTTTCGAATCTGCGGTGTCTAAGTAGGTGTTTTTTTGGTCTGTATAAATTGTGTCGTCTGCTTGTTGGTTTCATGTGTGCAGATTGGATTGATTCAGTCATTCTGTGTATGATGTGCATCGATTCTCGATTTGGTTATCAAGAGAGAAGATATTTTTGTGGGGGAATCTTATTGAGTTATATTTGGTTTTCAGCTTTTTCCGCCGGGTGACTTTCTGATGTTAGGCCTACGTGCGTGAGCGAAGCTGATTCGCGAGGTTTGGCCGGTGCCGGGTAGCTACTGTCGGCCCCTCTTTAATTCCCCTGGGTGAGAATCCGTCGTCTTATAATTCGACGAATCGACGAAGAGAAAGATATGAAAAAATAAAAGAGAAACTAAAATAGAGTAAAAAAAAGATAGTGAGTAGTAATTAGTAAATATAATACTGAATTGTGTGAAAACCCCAGAAAGTGAGTTGAAATGGGGAAAAGCTCTAAAGAGTGATATAATCTTGAGTTATATGAGACATTCTAAGATTAAAAATGACGTGAGATGAAATGAAAGATAAACAATAATAATAATAATAATTTGGAATTGGGAAAGGATGAACAGTGAACAGGTTGTGGGTTGATTGTGAAGACCACAGTGGAATGTTGTATTGTTGTGGCGAGTGATGATTTTTTTTATTTGACAATTGTGTTTTGAAATATTGTCACTTACACTTGTCGAGTGTTTATGCAATTATGTACTTGGAAATATTTCTTGTGATGCATGAGTAAGAGTGAGTGAGAGCTAAACAAAACAAGATATTATTTATATTTAATAAACAAAAGGGCTGAATTTAATTCTGGTTTATTCTTTGCTCATGTTTGTGTGGTTGCGGTTGGTTATGAAAACAAGTGATGTGTGAACACGCGTACGAAGTCTTTGTTTGTTTCTTTAAATAATTATATAAATATTCTAAAACCAGTTTTAAACCGCCGCCTGACATATAAATACTATTTTGCATCCAGTTCTCAAGAAAAAAAAGAGAGAAAGGGAAAGAAAATTAAAAGTAAATAATTCCATAAATAAGAAAGGCATGCAAAGCAAAGAAAGTGAACACACATTATCATCAAAGCAGGCACATTATCAATACAAACAGACACATAAGAAACTCAGCATTATACATAAATACTTAACAAATGGGATGTGGAGGGACCGAAAATAAGTGAGCATCTAGGAACAAAACAAAAAATGAAGTAAAGAAAAGAAAGATAAAAGAAGAATAGGAGGGGGAGGGGGAGTAAAGAGGAAAGGAATGAGAGGGGGGGGGGAGTAGAGAAAGAAATAGTAGAGCGAGACAGCAAAGACATAAACGGAAAGCTGAGGGAGAAGGAGTAAAGGAAGGAGAGAGAGATGGAAGGAGGAAAAACAGAGAGGGAGAAAGAGGAGAAGAGAGACAGACAGGTAGGCGGACAGACGGACAGACAAACAAGCGCGAAATCGCAATAGTTTGTGGCACGCGGTCTATTTTTACCACTCCAATCATGAGTCACCTCCCCTGGCTTTTCAATAATTTTAATCTGTAAACCAGAATGTTATCTCTGCACCATTGCGTAACTTTTTATATCTTTTGGAAAACATTTAAAACTATGTATCCTACTTATACTCATCAAAAGAAGCACCGCATACTCGTCGTGTCTGTTGTAGTGTCTGTATTACTTATGTTTATTATTTTGTACGCTTTTAA
>JAGGCT020004083.1:205949-225949 GCA_017654935.2 Phymorhynchus buccinoides | reverse complement strand
TTGAGGTCGTCACTGTACAACATACATCGTCAGTCAATGGTCACCCAGTGGTCACTGCACTCACTGAGGTCAACATACATCAATCACACTGCACTTGAGGTCGTCACTGTACAACATACATCGTCAGTCAATGGTCACCCAGTGGTCACTGCACTTGAGGTCGTCACTGTACAACATACATCGTCAGTCAATGGTCACCCAGTGGTCACTGCACTTGAGGTCGTCACTGTACAACATACATCGTCAGTCAATGGTCACCCAGTGGTCACTGCACTTGAGGTCGTCACTGTGACGCACTGTACAACATACATCGTCAGTCAATGGTCACCCAGTGGTCACTGCACTTGAGGTCGTCACTGTACAACATACAATGTCAGTCAATGGTCAATCATGGTCACTGCACTTGAGGTCGTCACTGAACAAACACACATACATCATGGACAGTCAATGGTCACCCAGTGGTCACTGCACTTGAGGTCGTCATGGTCACCCAAAATCCCATGTCAGACCACTTGACGTAGGCTAGAACACCAAGGCTACATCAAAACATTGTTTTATCATCGTCAGTCAATGGTCACCCAGTGGTCACAATATCATCATCAGTGAAAATCATCTGTACAACATACATCGGAGTGTGGCTGCTGGTCACTGGCGGGGTAATCGTCAAAAACTGGTCACACACGTAATGTTCTCATCCCTAGCTGGTGCATTTGTACCATAGTGTTCGTCAGTCAATCGGCTGTTGGGATGATCACTGGAGTCTTTAAGCCAGGTTACGACAACAACACAACAACAGTTCTCATCAACAACACAACAATTTAGTTACGAATATGTCCTTGCCTCATGAAACACATCAAAACTAGATTTTGTTTTCTCATAAAAATAATAATAATAAAATAGCTAATTAATGGATGGCTACTCACCTTTTAGGGAAAAGAAAACAACGTCAGTATTTAGAGAACGAATTGTGTCTCACATACAAATGCCGCAATAGTCAACGATGTTTCTCTGCACCATACGAAAATAGTTACCCCATTTGTTTGTCACACATTCATATTCAACTCCACAACGTAAACAACAATAGGCCTACCCTCTATCTTTCTCTATCTCTTGTAGTCAAAGTAGTAGCAAGTGTTTCTCTATCCCTCGCTCTGTCTCTCACCCTCGTCGACTGCGAAAGCTCGGGGTGTTAAATAATTTTGAAGTTTAGAAGAACAAGGAAGTAAGTTCCACGGTCCTTCTACCAAACTGCTCTACGTCTATTTTCGTGTAGCATATCAACAGGCCTGGCTGTGTCCGTATCACTGTAGGGGGTGCATTTACACAGAGGGGAAGAAGAAAAGTCACTGCAGTCAGGCGTACTGTACAACATACTCGTCAGTCAATGGTCACCCTCTCTCACTGCACTCTCTCTCTCTCTTCACAACTACATCGTCAGTCAATCTCACCCAGTGGTCACTGCACTTGAGGTCTCTCAACTCTCACTCTGTCAACATACATCGTCAGTCAATGGTCACCCAGTGGTCACTGCACTTGAGGTCGTCTCTTTGTATACATCGTCAGTCAATGGTCACCCAGTGGTCACTGCACTTGAGGTCGTCATTTTTACGTTTCTGTTAATCATCTAGTTCATTCATATGCCTTGAGTCGTCTTTGCTCAAGGGCATCGTTGTCAATGGTCACTGGTCACTGCTTGAGGTCGTCTCTGTGACAATAAAAATATCGTCAGTCAATTCGTCACCTCTCTCTCCTCACTTGAGGTCTCTCTCTCCTCAGCTCCAACATCATCTCAGTCACTCTGTCACGTGTGGAATGTGCACTGTGAGGTGTGTGCAATGTGTGTGTGTTTGTTAGTATTGTGTGTGTGTCTGTGTGAGAGAGATAGAGAGAGAGAGAGAGAGAGAGTTGTGAGAGAGAGAGTCGAGAGAGAACTGCCACTGGTCACTCAAAACACAACATTGTTCGACGCTGACACTGAGGTCAAACTATAATGACATAGGTCTATAACCATTCCTGGTCACAACTGTAGCTACGCGCATGGAGAACATAGATGCACAAGTCAACACAACAACAAAAGTCGCATTAACCAAATGTTAAATAGCATGTCAGGCACACGTTACCGAACCATTTACTGCTGAGCAGATGTCCACTGCTATCTGTGGCGGCGGGCTGGGCATGATTTGTTTAACAACTGGAGACGTCTTTTCCAGGGAATATCCTTATTTAAAATTCTCAACTTAAATAATTTATCTATCAAATCAGGTAAAATGAAAAAAAAGTGACGGTTATTTATATAATAATAATATACAGTAGGTCAATGAATGAAAAGTCAGAACAGACAGACAATGTACACACACACATAGAGATCTCTCTCTCTCAGAGAGAGAATAGAGAGAGAGTTCTCTCTCTCTCTCTCTCTCTCTCTTCAAGAGAGAGATCTCTCTCTCTCAGAGGAGTCTCTCTCTCCTGAAATTTTAATAACTTAGGTCATCTCTTTCATACAATGGATAACATATATATATATCTATATATATCGTCAAGAATTGAAGAATAGAAAAAAAACAACCACACTTATTAAACTCTCGTCTCTCTCATATATATAGTTTTCTCTTGAATCTCTCTTTCATTCTCTAATCTAAGAGTTTCTCTCTCTCTCAATAAGAACAATATCTTGAATCTCACGAAGAGACAGAACAATTACAACTTTCTTACATATCGACTAACACTCAATCTCTGTTCTTTTCTGTAGAATAAAAGAAAATCTCTCTCTGATTTGACTTTACTCCTCTCTCACAATGGGGGAGATGACAATGCCTATGCACACCAACAGCTGTTGTGTGTTGTGTATGTTCTGTGTTCAGTCTGCATATCGGCCTGCCAGCACTATGTCCACAGTGAACATTCATTCAGTCAGCTAGAAGACTTTCTACAATAGAAAGAGTCCTCTTTGCACCAGATAAGAAAGTCCACAATAAAAGCAAAGATCAGCATTTAATTAAAAAGATCTAATGATCTCAAATCTTGTGTTAAATAACTCAAATTGTTACTTAATGTTGTTACTAAAAATACATTACATCCCTCGAAGAGAGTAGAAGAGATGGGATGCCATGTTGGTGGATCCAGTGAAGGATTCAATAACAATAGGTCATAGAAATCGTAGTAAACACCAACATACTACTCACCTGAGGAGAAATGAAAACAAGAGTTGTTTAGAGATCAGGTTGACTGATGCTCTTTCCTTCTTCCAAGTATGATATCTGCACGTACAAGAATTGAAGAAGAATTTGTCAACTCACACCATATATGCTTTCCTCTTATATAATATAGTCTTGCTTCTCTCTCTCTTGTTGTCAAAAGTGTGTGTTCTTTTGTGTCCGTGTATTTAAAAAGTGTGTCTCTAAGAAAGAAACTGAATAGCTGTTTAATGTTAAATTAAATTTGTGAAGTTTAGAAAAGCAATAAAAGAAAATAATGTGCTGTTTGACTGTTTTCTCCCAATGGGGGAGTTTACTGGCAATGCCTGCGTTGCAAAGACAGCTGTTTCGCGTTCTCTCTATTCATATATATATATATAACTGTATTTGAACGAAAAATGAAAGTGGAAAAACAACTCCAAACTAGAGAGAAATGATAGAGATTGTCCAAATTTTCGTCTACACCCGTACACTTTTTCTATATATCTCATTTCGAACAAAAAACAGAAAGGCAAACAAGCTGGTTGTTTTTTTCCCGATATTTCGAGGAGAAAGCTCCTCTTCCTCTGGGGACACTTTTATTCACTCCAAATGCACTACAACGATCTCAATACGACAGGCTAAAGATATACACAAAAGGAAATTGACAACTGTTCAAACCACACACCAAACCCAAACGCTAGATACACAAAACTGACAACTGATTCAATTTCTCATTAATAAAAAAGCAAAACACACACCACGTCACGTTTTACACACACTCACACTCACACACACACACACACACATTTCACAAACACACATGATGAAGCCTGACACACACACACACACACACACACACACACTCACTCACTCACACACATACATCCACCCCTAGAGAGAGAGAGAGAGAAGAGAGAGAGAGAGAGAGAGAGAGAGAGAGAGAGAGAGAGAGAGAGAGAGAGAGAGAGAGAGAGAGAGAGAGAGAGAGAGAGAGAGAGAGAGAGAGAGAGAGAGAGAGAGAGAGAGAGAGAGAGAGAGAGAGAGAGAGAGAGAGAGAGAGAGAGAGAGAGAGAGAGAGAGAGAGACTGATTTGAACAAGGACTGACATCAGACACTGACACTGACATCGACGCTGACACTGACAAATTATAATGACATAGGTGTATAACCTTTCCTATCACAAATGTATACGCACATGCACAAACATGAAAAAACCCAAACCCAGCATTAAAAACATAAAATTACATAGTATGCCAGGTATGGTTTCCGACCATGACTGCCAGATAGCAGAGGGGGCAGATGCTATTCCGGCGCGGCGGGCTGGGCTATGATTTGAGATAGTGGAGACGTCTTGCCCAGGGTACATCCTTACTCTCTCAACCAAATATTAACCAAATCAGGTAAAATGAAAAACAAACAGTGACGGTTAAATATATGTATGCAATATAAGTAGGTCAATGAATGACTGAATGAACAGACAGACAGAGAGAGAGACAGAGACAGACACAGAGAGAGAGAGAGAGAGAGAGAGAGAGAGAGAGAGAGAGAGAGAGAGAGAGAGAGAGAGAGAGAGAGAGAGAGAGAGAGAGAGAGAGAGAGAGAGAGAGAGAGAGAGAGAGAGAGAGAGAGAGAGAGAAGAGAGAGAGAAGAAGAGAGAAAGAAAGAAAGAAGAGAGAGAGCAAAAAAAGAAATAATTTAGAGAGAGGGCAAGATGAACTTTATCCCTCCCCCCCCCTCTCTCTTGTTTACTGTCTACTTTCAGTTACATAAAAACAAAAATAATCCTAGGTTTATCCGACTCCGGTCTCTTTCCCGAGAATGGCAGACTGTTGATTCTCAGTGAAATTATTCAACACGAACATCTGAGTTGGACTGGATGAATGACAGGTGTAGGCTACAGGTGTGTGTGGGGTAGGTGACGGTGAGGGATAGGAATGTTTGTTCATGTATGTTTTTAATATATATTCTTTAGTAAAAATTGTAAAGCGCTTAGAGCTTTGATGAATAAGCGCTATAGAAATGTACATAATCAATAAATAAACAAAAACGAATAAATAAAGAAAGATTTTTTTAAATGAGAAGGACGGTTTATTAACGCATGACAGCAAAGTTCAAAGGATAAAGGTAAGTTAAATCGTCATAGGTCCCAATATTGTTTTCCTGTAAACAGTAAACTGACTCTGCCAGCACTGTATATGTTAGTGTATATAGCCCCTGAGGCTACCCCTATTGGATTTTGTTGTCGCAAAATATTTGTGTAGGTTAAATTGTTTACAGCGAGATCTTCATAACGATACACTTGTGGCGTGGAGCAATACTGAACAAAACATCTTCCTCATTCCTTACCCGTGGACACGTCGAGTCTATGGAAACACACACAAGATATGTATTTGTGTACACAGTGTGTGTGTGTGTGTGTGTGTGTGTGTGTGTGTGTGTGTGTGTGTGTGTGTGTGTGTGTGTGTGTGTGTGTGTGTGTGTGTGTGTGTGTGTGTGTGTGTGTGTGTGTGTGTGTGTGTGTGTGTGTGTGTGTGTGTGTGTGTGTGTGTGTGTGTGTGTGTGTGTGTGTGTGTGTGTGTGTGTGTGTGTGTGTGTGTGTGTGTGTGTGTGTGTGTGTGTGTGTGTGTGTGTGTGTGTGTGTGTGTGTGCGTGCGTGCGTGTACGTGTGAAATAAATATGCAGAATAAAGCGGCAATAGTGTGTGTGTATGTGCATGCGCGCGCGCAATCGTATGTGTATGTGCGCGTACGTGCGTATGTGTATGCGTGTGTGTGTGTGTGTGTGCTGTGCGTGTGTGTGTGTTTGTACGCACGCGCGCGTGCGTGCATGTGTGTGTGCCCACATGCGCGCACGCGCGTGTTTTGTGTTTATGTGTCTGTGTGCGCGTGCGCGCGCAAGCGCGTGCCTACACGGTCTGTTGTTATGCAAACTTAGGCTACTGACGCGGCGAAGGAGACAAGACTAAAAAGAGATAAAGGTAAGGTAAAATCAGGTGGGTGAAAAATCCGGTTCGGGCTGACACAGAATTAACTGTTCACGTGAAAGAGATAGGAGTGAAAGTGCTCAGCCATGCAAATCATATCGCGATCTTATTATAAAGAAAATTCTCAAGCAACCCAGAGTAAGATTATATTGCTTTAACCCTTTCAGCGCCAAAGTCGCATTTTAGCAGCACAGTGATGTAACACCTATGTCACTAAAAGGCATCAAATTGGAGTCTATTATCCAAAGACTGTATTGTGTCTTAGTTTGGGGAAGTAAGGGTAGACCTTATTTTATATATGTCACAGAGGAATCCCCAATACTGCAGATGGATTTTGTTCTCTACCCAGGTAATTTCAATGGACATTTTTGGCTGAAATATGGCCGGCGGTGAAAGGGTTAAACATTAGCAACCTTGCCTGGTGACATTCTTTAAAGGATAAAATTATTTTTTGTGGTAATAGTTTCATTATGACACATCTGTTTTTCTTTGGAAATATTGCACATACTGCGTTTCAATGGAACTAGTTTTAGTTGCAATGGACCACACACACACACTCTCCATCCGCCATCTATTTAATTTCACTTAAAACAGGTTGACCAATGTATGTTTTCGTTTTTCAATCAAGCAGAGAAACAGACAGATACACACAGGGGGTCCTTAACGGAGGTAAGCACAGCACAGGCTTACGTACAGGCGGAACTTTGTTTTACAACATGACCAGCTGCTTGTCCCCCGTGGGGATACCATTGTTCCCCAAATAGTTCCCCCACATTCTGGAAGTTATGTGCTTGTAGCTTCCTCTAATCTGTCACTCTCTTTGACTCTGCCTTTTCCCTTTGCTTACTGTCATCTGCTATCTTTCTATCTTACCGGTCCATTCTCCTGCCTTTTCTCTGTATAATCATTCTTACAAATATTTCTTCAGCCGAAGTCGGACGTGCTGGGCCTAACTATTAATTTCTTAGTTAGGCGCATAACGGCAGCATGACGCATCTATGCTCATGTGACAGGAAACTGTCTGAGCGAACGAAGAAGAACCAACTGCTTGTTAAATAATACATCACAACCTGAGCTCTAGTGAAAGAAAACAACAGCAACTGAACAGTAAGCTCACAGTTAACGCAGCTTTGAAGGTGAATGACATGACGAAGGAACAACCTTTAGGGTGGAACGAGTCAGGGCATTCTGGCTTCGTCCATTATCGTTTCTAACAAAAATAAGTTATATTTTGCATTAATGATAACTGCAAGGTAACGGGGTGTTGCGCTTCTTTTTAGTAACAGCATTTAATTCCCTAAACTGATTATGTTGTTGTTGTTGTTGTTGTTGTTGTTGTATACGCTGTTGATGTATATGTGACCCAGGACCACAAAAGGGACATTAAGTCAATGGGCTGTTGATTTTTGCATTGATTTTTTTTTATCGTTTTTGCCTTTTTTTATACTTGCTTCCCACAAGCTCAAGATCGCCATTTTGTTATGCCATCACTGTTTTCTAAACGAAGAGCTGGGCATGGAAACTGGAAGGGGCACGCCATTTTTCACTCCCAGTCACTAGTGTGATTTCATTGCTTACTTTTACCTCTTGTGTGTTCTTTCTGTTCTGACCACTGCTGGAGTTTTTGCCACCAGTTTGTGTGTGTGTGTGTGTGTGTGTGTGTGTGTGTGTGTGTGTGTGTGCGTGTGTGCGTGTGCGTGTGCGTGTGTGTGTGTGTGTGTGTGTGTGATTGATTGTTTCAAAATTATTACTAACTGCTGAGTAAATGTGGGCATGACAAGTGGAAAGGGTGCGCCATTTTGCACTCCCACTTACTCATGCGATTTCATTTATTTTTGTGTGTGTGTTCTTTTTGTTCCGACCACTGCTGGACCTTTTACAACCAATGTGCTTGTGTGCGTGTATGTGTGTTTTCTAAATTATTACTAACTGCTATTAGATGTTAAAATGGGCATGGCGAGTGGAACGGGCGCGCCACTTGTCACACCCACTGCAATGGACCCCCCCCCCCCCCCCCCTCTATTTTCCCCTCTTTATTCTGTGTTCAGTTTAAACCTGTAGAAGTTGTCAGTGACCACTGATGAAAGACCCCTCCCCTCTGTGTCATGTCTCCGTCATTACCACTTACGTATGTATGTGTGCTGTGTGTGCGTGTATCTGTGTATCTGTGTATGTTTGTGACATGTGCGTGTATATCAAAGGGTTCGTGTGAACATATACGTTTCTTTTATGTTTGCATTTTTGTGTCATTTCAAACTTGTTTTAGGCCTTTTGTAAGTAGTAGTAGTAGTAGTAGTAGTAGTAGTAGTAGTAGTAGTAGTAGTAATAGTAGTAGTAGTAGTAGTAGTAGTAGTAGTAGTAGTAGTAGTGGTAGTAGTAGTAGTAGTAGTAGTAGTAGTAGTAGTAGTAGTAGTAGTAGTAGTAGTAGTAGTAGTAGTAGTAGTAATAGTAGTAGTAGTAGTAGTAGTAGTAGTAGTAGTAGTAGTAGTAGTAGTAGTAGTAGTAGTAGCTGTTGTTGTAATTGTTGTAGTTGTTGTAGTAGTTGTAGTAGTTGTTGTTATTGATTATGTGCACTCATGTTGCTGATATCTGTTTCATGTTGTTATTCTATTTTGCTATGTGTAAAGCGCCCTGTAGCCTACTTCATAGGATGGGCGCTATATAAATGTTGCCCATTATTATTATTATTATTACTTAGAGGTGTGGGCAGTAAGTAGAATGGCTGTGTCATGCCTCATTCCCACGTGGTTTTTGTTCTTTTGTTGTAACTGATTAAAGTTCAAAACGGCACACAAACAAATCCAAAATGACGTTATTTAATTGACGAGACAAAACAAAGCATGTAATATTTCAACATGTCTTTTTCAAACACAGATTCATAGCACAATGGTTCCCCTCTTCAAAGTCAGCAATAACCCACATGAATCCACCCAACCCATTAATCAGTTCCTGAGTAATGTTAAAATCATATATCCCCAACCACTAGTACAATTAAGTTTAATATTTGTTTTTGTTTGTCATTATGAACTACTGCGTGTTACATACGTATGGGCTTAGGTTGTGGAATGTGGGTATCCGTTCTCACTCCCACTAATCGCATTTATTGTAAGCTTTTGTTTATAATCAACATGACATGCGTTTTAATGGTCACTTTATTGCACTGGTAAAAAACATCACCAACCCTCTTTTATTGTCAACTAGCGCAACCCGAGTACCGGTAACGCATAGTAACGTTAACGCCAAGTACTGGTAACGCTGAGTACAGCAAATTTGAAGCGATTCGGTTAAGAAACGGTGGAGTTATAAGGCCCCGTTACCCGTTGGCGCTGCTCTGAGAGTGACGTGCTCTCCCGATTCTCTTCCAATTTGCTGCCAGGCTTTGCCCCGGCCACAGCAAGCCTGACAGCAAATTTGAAGTGATTCGGTTGAGAAACGGCGGAGTTATAAGGCCCCGTTTCCCATTGGCGCTGCTCTGAGAGTGACGCTCTCTCCCTAGTAACGGTAATGCCTAGTAACGGTAACGCCAAGTACTGGTAACGCTGAGTACAGCAAATTTGAAGTGATTCAGTTAAGACACGGTGGAGTTATAAGGCCCCGTTTCCCGTTGGCGCTGCTCTAAGAGTGACACGATCTCCCGATTCTCTTCAAATTTGCTGCCAGGCTTTGCCGCGGCCACAGCAAGCCTGACAGCACATTTGAAGCGATTCAGTTAAGAAACGGCGGAGTTACCGTTGGCGCTGCTCTGAGAGTGACACGCTCTCCCAATTCTCTTGAAATTTGCTACCAGACTCTACCCCGGCCACAGCAAGCCTGACAGTAAATTTGAAGTGATTCGGTTAAGAAACGGTGAAGTTATAAGGCCCCGTTTCACGTTGGCGCTGCTCTGAGAGAGACGCACTCTCCCGATTCTCTTCAAATTTGCTGCCAGGCTTTGTCCCGACGACAGCAAGCCTGACAGCAAATCTGAAGCGATTCGGTCGAAAAAACGGCGGAGTTATAAGGCCCGTTTTGTGTTTTAGACAGACAGACACACACACACACACAGACAGACACACACTTGCCTTTTTATTATATGATGTATAATGTTTCTTAGCAGACATACAACAGTTTTATTTAAAATGGGAATGTAGTGAGCGAGGCTTTGGTAGGTCTGTGTAAGATGTCTCCTTTATTGCGATTGTTCGTGCTCTTCCAGCCCACATTCCTACTGTCCTCACAGGATTCTGTTTTCCTTTTCGGAATATTAAAAAAAAAAAAAATTCCTTTTTATTCTACTCAATTTATAGTTCATATTTTCTTTTCTTTCTTCGTTTTTCTATCTCGTCTCCATAGCTTCTACTATATCTACCCTTTTCAACGACTAGCTGATGTCCCTTCCTGTTTCAGAAGCCTTCGCAAAAAGTCTTTTTTTTAAACATAAAGCGTTTTATGAAAGTTTGTTTTGACAAATATTAGTCATAGTCGTAAATATTTTCCAAAATGTTGCTTTGCAGGTGTGTTGTTGTTTTTATTGCCGCCGATCTGATATTCTGGATCCATTTCATTGAAGACTATGCTGTATTTCTTACCTAGTAACAATACTGTCAGACTATATTAATGTTTCTGTTATTAACTCTTTAATGTTTTATAGTTACTAGCGCAATGCCTAGTACGGGCAATGCACCGTACTGTTAACGCCACATACTGGTAACGCTGAGTACTGGTTTCACCGGGTCCGCGAAATATTATTATTACTTTTGTCTCTCTCCCTCCTTCCATCTTCTTCAATCATCTCGTTCTACCACCCCCCGCACCTTACTGACTTCTGCAAATTTGAAGCGATTCGGTTAAGAAAAGGCGGAGTTATAAGGCCCCGTTTCCTGTTGGCGCTGCTCTGAGAGTGATGCGATCTCCCTAGTAACGGTAACGCCTAGTAACGGTAACGCCAAGTACTGGTAACGCTGAGTACAGCAAATTTGAAGCGATTCGGTTAAGAAACGGTGGAGTTATAAGGCCCCCTTTTCCCATTGGTGCTGCTCTGAGAGTGACGTGCTCTCCCGATTCTCTTTAAATTTGCTGCCAGGCTTTGCCCAAGCCATCGCAAGCCTGACAGCAAATTTCAAGCGGTTAAGAAACGGCGGATTTATTCGTGAAAAGGTAAAGCGGCGTATAGCGCACGCGTGTCTGAACCGATTCGATTCCGGTTTGGCACAGCGATAGTCACCGTCCCAGGTCATCAACCTGCCAAATTCAAAGGCAATCGGCCCAGAAACACCGGAGATACGGGCGCCGAGAGGCCGGCGGATGCGCGTTTCGCGCATTAGCCGAACCGCGCAAATGACACGGCCGCCTCGGTTGCCGTTGCCATCGCCCCGTTAGGGCTCACAGCAAATTTGAAGCGATTCGGTCGAAAAACGGCGGAGTTATAAGGCCCGTTTTGTGTTTCAGACAAACAGACAGACAGACACACACACACACACACGCGCGGACAGTTGGCTTTTTACTGTATGATTCGTACACACAGTGGAAGCAGTAATGATGTGGCATATACGGATACCTATAATTCGTTTACTACATTTTCTAACGCCCTTTGCCAACTTGGAATAATTTATTAGCCCTCCCTTAGCATAAGCCCACACACACACTTTAACAGCATACCCTACATGAACGCAGAACTAGACCAACATATTGTACGCATCTGGCTCTAGTTCCACTCACCACAAGAAATAACTCATGCAGAGCAACCTTAAACCTTTCGCCGCCAAAGTCGCATTTTAGCACCACGGTAATTTAACACCTGTGTCACTAAAAGGCATCAAATTGGGGTCTATTATCCAAAGACCCAATTTTCTTAGTTTTGGGAAGTGAGGATAGACCTTATTTTATTATGTCACTGAAGAATCCCCAATACTGCGAATAGATTTTGTTCTCTACCCAGGTACATTTAATGGACAATTTTGGCTGAAATATGGCTGGCGGTGAAAGGGTTAATGGCCTGTGAAAAATGCAACAATGTACATTAAAACATTTCAGTGTTCAATGCTCTCTCTCTCTCTCTCTCTCTCTCTCTCTCTCTCTCTCTCTCTCTCTCTCTCTCTCTCTCTCTCTCTCTCTCCGCACGCGTGTGCGCATGACTGCCTCTGTGTGTGTGTTCGTTCTTTAGTTTTACGTCTGTTCACCCGCAAGTGATATTAGACAACAACAACAAAAACTATTAAAAAGATGTGTGTATGTGTGACATTAATTAAGCCTACAGCAGATAGCTATTGAGGTGTGAGTGTGTGTGAGTGCGTGAATGGTAGTGCTATTTATGTTTTCCCTACACATCTATTCATACAAATCTAACTGAGTGCATGTAAAAATTACATTAGCAGATTTATAAGATGGGAGGAAGGGACGGACATACAGTAACATTTCAAACTGACTTATGTAACATGAAGAGTTAAACAAGTGTGTCTTAATTTCTAAATGGCTAACAACAAAAACTTAATACCACAATTTAAGCCAACAATTAATTAGTAACTCAAAGAAACATACCAACAGGACTTATGTGCAGGATTTATGACAATATTTTAAGGAGATTAAAGTTGTGTGTGTGTGTGTGTGTGTGTGTGTGTGTGTGTGTGTGTGTGTGTGTGTGTGTGTGTGTGTGTGTGTGTGTGTGTGTGTGTGTGTGTGTGTGTGTGTGTGTGTGTGTGTGTGTGTGTGTGTGTGTGTGTGTGAGAGAGAGAGAGAGAGAGAGAGAGAGAGAGAGAGAGAGAGAGAGAGAGAGAGAGATAATTGAATTGAATTGAATTGAATGCATTTTATTTATAGAGGGTAATATCATAAGCAATAACATGCTGTTTTTACATCCAGCCCTCTGGAGAAAAAACCCCCATTACAAATATAAAAGTAGAAATGAAAAAGGAAAATGAGCACAGACAAAGCAATATAAAGAATGCAAAATACAACCCTATATAGTAGCACAACAATAACAAAATAAAACCTATTATTATTAACTATACTCATTTTGAACGTGCATAAATTAAGAGTAGGCCTAAGCACTTGCACACGGAGACAAAAACAAAAATAATCCTACTTTTCATACTTATCTTTAACATGCACACATTCAGAAGTGCACAAACACATGACAAAACCAATCATAATCATACTTTACATACTCATCTTAAAAATGTACTTATTTGAACGGAAAACCATGCACTTAATAAAATCAAACCTATCTGTACATTACCTACTCATCTTAACATGTTAACATGCACAATTTTAAATGTAAATATATGTACACGTAACAAAATCAAACATATTCCTATATTACATTATTCATACTTAACATGCACAAATTAAGAAGTAAATACACACACGTGACAAAAGCAAACCTAGTCATATTTTTAGAATGGGTATGTACATATTGAAAAGTAAACACATACAATGACGAAATCAAACCTAAACCTGCTTTATGTACTCATCTTTAACACGCATAAAGGTAAAACTCAGCACATACTAATAACAACATTAAACCTAAACCTACTTTACATACTCGTCTTTAACATGCACAATTTAAATTTAAACAAATACACATGACCAAATCCAGCATAAGACCACACTAAATACTCATATTTAGCATGCACAAATCAAAGCGTAACACATACACATGACACAATAAAACCAAATCCTATTCTACATACTCATCTTTAACGTGCACGCATTTAGGAAGAAACACATAATGTGAAAAAATCAAACCTAATCCTATATCAGAGAGAGAGAGAGAGAGAGAGAGAGAGAGAGAGAGAGAGAGAGAGAGAGAGAGAGAGAGAGAGAGAGAGAGAGAGAGAGAGAGAGAGAGAGAGAGAGAGAGAGAGAGAGAGAGAGAGAGAACTGAACTTGAACTTGAACTTGAAATGTTTAATGAGGATAAACTGAATAAGCAAAACAACACTTCTTTTCATCAGGTCCTCAAACAAATAAAATAATAAGCAAGCAAAATTGAAAAAAAAAAACCACAAATTAATAGACAAGCAAACAGCAATATTATAACATCATCATTAAACATGACAGCAAAAGAACGACGAAAGAGAGAGAGAGAGAGAGAGAGAGAGAGAGAGAGAGAGAGAGAGAGAGAGAGAGAGAGAGAGAGAGAGAGAGAGAGAGAGAGATATATATATATATATATATATATATATATATATATATATATATAGAGATAGAGAGAGAGAGAGAGAGAGAGAGAGAGAGAGAGAGAGAGAGAATTGAATTGAATTGAAAAGGGACAAACAAACCAATATAAAGAGCATGCAAAAAACAACAAAATAAAACTACAACTTTTTTTTCTTTCTATCGAAATCGTGTACGCACACACACACCAACACCAACACGCCAAACACACACAACGTTTGTCACTGCAATAAGCCCCCTCCCCCCCCCCCCCCCCCTCTCTCTCTCTCTGTCTCTCTCTCTCTCTTCTCTCTCTCTCTCTCTCTCTCTCTCTCTCTCTCTCTCTCTCTCTCTCTCTCTCTCTCTCTCTCTCTCTCTCTCTCTCTCTCTCTCTCTCTCACTAACTTGCAGATCTAGTGAACATTTAGATAAAACAAATTGTTTAGATTTGTTTCATGTGATGATAATGATAAAATAGTGTGGTTAGCTAAATGTTTGCTTGGCCTTCATAGACAGTTTAAACTAAAACAATGCGTGGCTTTTTAGGACAATTATTGATTGTAAATGCGGTAGCACATAGTATTCTTTATTTACTGTGGATGTTGTCAATTATTTGTTGCATGTTCTTAACGTTAATTGTGCTTGCTCCATGGAAGGGGCTATGGCCTATTACCCATTAAATTTCCGAGTTCCGAATTCTCTCTCTCTCATAGAAAGTAAAGTTTGTATTATTTACGCAATAAGTTTTAAAATTTCTATTAATGGTACACATGAGTTCAGTTATTGTTTTGCAGTGCAAGGGACGGGTTCCAAGTTTTCGTCCATTTATTTGTTAGCCACTTTGTCTTTTCACAATATCTTGTAAACCATTTACATGGTTATTGTGTGTTGGTTTGAGTAGGATAAAATACAATGGAGGAGTTTATCATTAAGCTCCAACACTTGGCATTCTTCCATGCACTTGTTTTTAGTTTAAACGAATTTTATTGAAAATCAATATAACAGCAACATAAACAAATGGAAACGAGCACAACAAGCTGAAAGCTGATAACAAGGCGCTCAGGCACATGTCTGTCTCTGTCTCTCTCTGTCTCTCTCTGTATCTCTCTCTGTCTCTCTCTCTCTCTCTCTCTCTCTGTCTCTCTCTCTCTCTCTCTCTCTCTCTCTCTCTCTCTCTCTCTCTCTCTCTCTCTCTCTCTCTCTCTCTCTCTCCTCCCTTGAATCCATTATTCATTCATATAGGCATTTACATTTACTTTTGTAACGCACATGCGTACGTATGTATGCATGTATGTATGTATGTATGTATGCATGTATGTATCTATGATGTATAAGCGTGTGTGTATGTGTTTGTGTATGTGGATGTATGTGTGTGCATGTGTGTGTATGCGTGTATGTGTATGTATGTATGTGCGTATACATATATATATATATATATATAAATATGTGTGTGTGTGTGTGTGTATGTATGTATGTATGTATGTATGTATGTATGTATGTATGTATGTATGTATGCATGTATGTATGTATGTATGTATGTATGTATGCATGTATGTATGTATGTATGTATGCATGCATGTATGTGTGCGTGTGTGTGTGTGTGTGTGTGTGTGTGTGTGTGTGTGTATGTGCGCGTGTGCATGGGTGCATGGGTGTATATTGCATTAAATAGCAAATGTATAAGCTTTTTCTTTAATTATTTTATTTTCGTTTTTCCCCTATTTTATTTTTGTATTGTGTATTGGTCGGTGGTCTCAAAATATTTCAGATTTCAGACTTCAGACTTCTCTCTCTCCTCCCCATATCTCTCTCTGTGGGTGAATGCGTGTATACTGCATGGTGGGGGATGGATGGGTGTGCATGCGTATTCCCGTTGTTTAGTGTGTTGATATGTTGGTATTTGGTAATAACTCATTATATGTCATATGTATTAACGTATTGTAGTATATTTTATGGTGCTTTCTTGTCTTATTATTTTTTTAACATGTATCTTGTTTTAGTATACCCCCCCCCTCCCCTCTCCTCTCTCTGTGCCACCCCCCCCTCTCTCCCCCTCTGTGTGTGTAAGCCTAAGTGGCTGTGAAAGCATGTCGTTTTGTGATTCCAGTCATTTGTAGCTTTAAAACAGTTATTATTGGGTTAGTTCAGGATGTTCCTATGTGATATGTTTTACTTTATTTTATCCTATCTGATGTTTTTATGTGATATGTTCTACTTCATTGTTGTATTTTCATTCTGCATGTTACTATAGCGTTCTACGTGTTGGTGTATTTTATCATGTTTTAAATGTACGTGTTCTTTATGTCGTGCCACATCAACATTTATCATTATGAGATAATAAAGCAGTCTTGAATCTTCATTATACAGTTTCCTGCCCACGCCTTCCATTCTGATGTGACACACACACAGAGAGAGAGAGAGAGAGAGGGGGGGGGGGGTCCTATGAAATTCATTTATTCACACTTTGTGAAAAGATCCGCGGGCGTTGCCTGTTTGACACACTGAAAAACATAAGAGATCCTTGAGATGATGAGCCTCAGCAGGGTTTCAACACAAGTATCCCACTGCTTTTGTTGACGTTGGTGTATGAAGGTTTGGGCCTTAATAAAGGGTTTGTACGGGCTCATTTGGTAACACAAATCGTTCCAAATCGACTCTCAGCGAAAACATCTGCTTTTGTTGACTACTGTAGTTTGCAGAATAAGGTCTTCTCACCTTTTTGGGCTATAACCTGTTATCTCCTGCTCATCTGAAGCGGGAATTGAAGGTATTTTGTTTTGTTTAATATTTCCAACATTTCCAAAACAGAAGTAGGCCTATTTTACTAGAAGTGTTTCTGTGTATTTCATTTTTTTCAACATTATTTTCCTTCAAACCTGGAACTCACTCTGAAAGCCGTCACGAAGGCATTACGCCGCGTACAAGGCAGGTAAGCCTTTTTTGACAGTTGATCGCACAAAGCTTTCTAAACTCAGACTTATTTTCTTTATTGCATCTATTTTCCACAAGTATTTGTTTTCTCACTTACAAGTAACAGACCAAAGATTATTCAAATCTAGAAATATCAAGTCTTTTTCCATAAGTGTTAAAGCTAGTCCTGTGTTTTGACACGATTTTCTGGGTATTTGTACCGGTTTTCCAGCATTTGTAACATGTTAATCCATTATCATCGCATTAATCTTGATTGTCAAGCTTCCTTGGCCATTTATCTTTTATTTTCCACAACATTACAGTTTGTTTTTGCAATCGGGATATTAATTATGGGTCATGAAAGGGGATAACCCTCCCCTGTCATCAATACCGTAGACGCATACATAAACAAGCCAAAAAATCTCCCCAACTCCAAAAGGTACACAACTACTATCAAGACAACTATGGAATTGTATTATCGTCTCCATGTCTCATTGTATGTGTGTTGCCATTACATTCCGCGAGCCCATACCACTGAAATCAGTTTTTAATACTTCAGATGATAGTGGCGATAGTCCCCCCCCCCCCCCCCCCCCCCCCCCCCCCCCAAACCCCAGCCGTGGTGACTTTTCACTGCTCTGGCCGACTGGTGTGTGTGACGAGGTAATGGGTTAAAAGGCTAAGTCCCTTAGTATGTTAAATTTTCAAATATAATTTTGCCTTTTGCCCACTTCTCTAGTGTATGGGAGATGAGCAACTTTCCCGGCCTCTTTTCATCTAATAAATTTATATTTGTGCCCGGGTTCTGGCTCGTATGATTGTAAGAAATACAAGTGGTTGATTTGCTCTAAATGGCAGACAGAGAGAAGTAGGGTTTTACATGAAATTTCAAGACTTCCACTCTCATCAGTCTGACCAAAGGGTTCAGAATTATTTGACACTTGTATTTTATTTACTCACAAAATCTGCATAAGATTATGCAACAATAATAATAAAGCAGCTCAATGGCGCCAAAACAAAATATGAATAAAAAACAATGAAATCCGAAAGGATTTACAAGACTTTTGTCTTTCTAGAAGGTTAGCCCCAAGCGGGAAGGGTCACTTAGTGTCCTGGTTTCCAGTTAGTGTTTTGGGGCACTGTCGTGGGGACTTAACTCATGGCTGTGCTGAAGTTCCTCCATAGGGATCGGCGAGTGCTGGGGTGGCTGGGCTTGCTCGTCAGGTGAGAGTAGCTCCCAGTCGTTCCGGTTACGGCGTCGCAGGATGGCACGGTTCAAGCGTGGTCTCCTCACGGATTCTGGTTGCGGGGGCGTCTTGGCGGCGTTCCTGTCTTGGTGCTTGTGAGTCAGGGATGATCGTCCTGCCCATGATGCCCTGCTGATAATCACAGGAGAAGGTGGATGTAGGTCTCTATGGCTTAGAGACAAGGGGCTTCAGTCGGCAGGGAATTAGTGGATCCCAACCAGCTAGAAGGCTGCCCTTGTACAATAGCACTAAGAACACATAATCTGAATTTCAGTTAACAAACTGAGATCAGTAAAACATAAAAGGTGATCAAGCCAACATCACTCTCCACCAACACCTGGAAAGGAATGGTATCATAAAGTGCAAGATTGCAACCCACAGGCTTCCTACTAAAAATATACAAAAGGGTTAGTAGGCATCAAATCCGGTTCTGGTACCAAAAGAGTTAAAGTCAAAAACACACACACACAAATAATCAGTGCACATAAATAGAACAGAATGTTTACCACTTCTTTTCAATAACATATCTATCTACTCCTTATTCATCATTGAACATAGGATCTAGATAAAAAATATGATCAAACAAAACAAATCTCAATCACCAGCCGTCAATAATACTCACTAGTTGGGCTATTATGACTGGCTGGGAGAGAGGTTGAGTCTGCAGTGTTGCTCCAGCCAGGTTTCAGCGTCTTGTGTGAAAGTATGTGTAGGCTACTTTCCTCACTACTCAAATTTTCCCCTGCCATTTTCAAATAATGAGAGCCTGTCATTGGTTTATAGCAGTCGACACATCACAAGATGATGTCCAAGTATTATGTATAGTAGTACAGAATAATAACGCGCCGGTTACAACATTATCACATGCCGACATTCCTATCCTTCTTGTGATCAGAAAGGAAAATCGTCTTCAAAGGGCGCCGACTTGTCACTTTCTCGTGATGGGAAGGTAGATCGGGGGAGTAAAGGGAGATCACCAATGTAGGTGTTACATGCTGAAAGGGGAGGTAAACCGGGCTTCAAAGAGATAAATGCCTTAATCGGCGTCTGTTAGATGTTGATTGGCAATTAAAGTGGCGGCCAGAGAGATGAAAAGGGGAGGGGGGGGGGAGAGTAGAGGAGAAAGGGAGAAAGCGGGGCGTGCGGGGGTCAATTACGTCACAGTGTGTTACTCTCCATTTGGATTATTTATCGTTTCTTCCACAGATATTACACAACGTCTACTAGGTCTCTCTATTCCATAATAGACGTTGTTGCATGCTATGAAATCGGAGCAACTCGTAACTCTTAATTTTGTTTTCAGATTGGAAATGTTGTCTCGCGATTTTTTTTATAACATGGAACTGATTTGCTACGCGAGTTTTTCATGCCGCGGAAATGCGCTTTTTTGTAAAATGTTAACGCGGATTTCAGCGGCAACGCTAAACTCTGTTAGCCCTGATTATTCTATTTATGTCATTTTCTCAATTTTGATATTTGTTATTTCCTATAATGTTTGTTCACTGTAATTCCGTCATATGGGGCCTTGGCCTTTCGATTCAAATGTCCGTA
>JAGGCT020004083.1:192617-205449 GCA_017654935.2 Phymorhynchus buccinoides | reverse complement strand
AAATGTAGTGAAGATGTTAAAGCAACATCCTTTTCAGTAATGGGATAGCCTCTTCAATTTAGAAAACAAATGTAATGAAGATGTTAAAGCAACATCCTTTTCAGTAATGGGATAGCCTCTTCAATTTAGAAAACAAATGTAGTGAAGATGTTAAAGCAACATCCTTTTCAGTAATGGGATAGCCTCTTCAATTTAGAAAACAAATGTAGTGAAGATGTTAAAGCAACACCCTTTTCAGTAATGGGATAGCCTCTTCAATTTAGAAAACAAATGTAGTGAAGATGTTAAAGCAACATCCTTTTCAGTAATGGGATAGCCTCTTCAATTTAGAAAACAAATGTAGTGAAGATGTTAAAGCAACATCCTTTTCAGTAATGGGATAGCCTCTTCAATTTAGAAAACAAATGTAGTGAAGATGTTAAAGCAACATCCTTTTCATCCTTTTCAGTAATGGGATAGCCTCTTCAATTTAGAAAACAAATGTAGTGAAGATGTTAAAGCAACATCCTTTTCAGTAATGGGATAGCCTCTTCAATTTAGAAAACAAATGTACTGAAGATGTTAAAGCAACATCCTTTTCAGTAATGGGATAGCCTCTTCAATTTAGAAAACAAATGTAATGAAGATGTTAAAGCAACATCCTTTTCAGTAATGGGATAGCCTCTTCAATTTAGAAAACAAATGTACTGAAGATGTTAAAGCAACATCCCTTTTCAGTAATGGGATAGCCTCTTCAATTTAGAAAACAAATGTACTGAAGATGTTAAAGCAACATCCTTTTCAGTAATGGGATAGCCTCTTCAATTTAGAAAACAAATGTAGTGAAGATGTTAAAGCAACACCCTTTTCAGTAATGGGATAGCCTCTTCAATTTAGAAAACAAATGTAATGAAGATGTTAAAGCAACACCCTTTTCAGTAATGGGATAGCCTCTTCAATTTAGAAAACAAATGTAATGAAGATGTTAAAGCAACAATGTCCTTTTCAGTAATGGGATAGCCTCTTCAATTTAGAAAACAAATGTACTGAAGATGTTAAAGCAACATCCTTTTCAGTAATGGGATAGCCTCTTCAATTTAGAAAACAAATGTAGTGAAGATGTTAAAGCAACACCCTTTTCAGTAATGGGATAGCCTCTTCAATTTAGAAAACAAATGTACTGAAGATGTTAAAGCAACATCCTTTTCAGTAATGGGATAGCCTCTTCAATTTAGAAAACAAATGTACTGAAGATGTTAAAGCAACATCCTTTTCAGTAATGGGATAGCCTCTTCAATTTAGAAAACAAATGTAATGAAGATGTTAAAGCAACATCCTTTTCAGTAATGGGATAGCCTCTTCAATTTAGAAAACAAATGTACTGAAGATGTTAAAGCAACACCCTTTTCAGTAATGGGATAGCCTCTTCAATTTAGAAAACAAATGTACTGAAGATGTTAAAGCAACATCCTTTTCAGTAATGGGATAGCCTCTTCAATTTAGAAAACAAATGTAATGAAGATGTTAAAGCAACATCCTTTTCAGTAATGGGATAGCCTCTTCAATTTAGAAAACAAATGTACTGAAGATGTTAAAGCAACATCCTTTTCAGTAATGGGATAGCCTCTTCAATTTAGAAAACAAATGTAGTGAAGATGTTAAAGCAACACCCTTTTCAGTAATGGGATAGCCTCTTCAATTTAGAAAACAAATGTAATGAAGATGTTAAAGCAACATCCTTTTCAGTAATGGGATAGCCTCTTCAATTTAGAAAACAAATGTACTGAAGATGTTAAAGCAACACCCTTTTCAGTAATGGGATAGCCTCTTCAATTTAGAAAACAAATGTACTGAAGATGTTAAAGCAACATCCTTTTCAGTAATGGGATAGCCTCTTCAATTTAGAAAACAAATGTACTGAAGATGTTAAAGCAACATCCTTTTCAGTAATGGGATAGCCTCTTCAATTTAGAAAACAAATGTACTGAAGATGTTAAAGCAACACCCTTTTCAGTAATGGGATAGCCTCTTCAATTTAGAAAACAAATGTACTGAAGATGTTAAAGCAACATCCTTTTCAGTAATGGGATAGCCTCTTCAATTTAGAAAACAAATGTACTGAAGATGTTAAAGCAACATCCTTTTCAGTAATGGGATAGCCTCTTCAATTTAGAAAACATAAAACACGGTGGATAATATCAATATGTGTTTAGCTGTGATTCCAAATGCATCATTGTTTTTAATCCTGACAGACTAGGGGGACGGTGCTAGCACAATTCACTGAGATTCTTTCATTCATGCTACACAGAGCTGTAATTTAACCCCTTGACTGCCACCAACGTATTACGTACTGACCTTATGACATCACAGATGAAGAGGAATAACCCTGATATGCTGGCTTTTGCTCTTGCACAGTCAAGAGGTCCATATCCCCAGACCATTTTTCCAGATTGTCTCTATCAGTTGTCGTTTGCATGGCATGATTTGCCTAATGATTTTTTTATGTTTTCTCTGGCAGTCTTAAATAAGTTTTTTTTTTTAATAAATGTGAAATATAATATATTTTAAAACTAATAAATAGCCAGAAACAGCTTCACGAGTGACATACATACCTTTGTTGTCTCTGTCATCGTTGCATTGCTCTGTAGCTGTTTTCGATTAGGACTCAATGCATCTCACATAAGCGGTTTGATTCTATTATCTTATAATTATTAGATGCCTAATTCCCCGTGGGGATACCGGGGGGTCTTTCGTAAAAATAGTTCCCACATCTTCTGGAAGTTCAGTGCTTGTAGCTTCCTCTAATCTGTCTCTCTCTTTGACTCTGCCTTTTCCCTTGCTTTGTGTCATCTACTATCTTTCTGACTTTTTGGCCCATTCTCCTGCCTTTTTCCTCAAAAAAATCGTCCATATAGTTTTCTCCTTTGAGCTCCTCCGAAATCGGAGTGTGTCGGCTGAATGCAGCGAGGAGACCAATGAAAACTGGAAAACGGACACACACGTACCCATTGTGGCCTTATGGCCTGGGAACGCAGAAGAAGAAGAAAACGTATAGTTATAAATGTGAAATATAATATATTTTAAAGCTAAGAAGTAGCCAGAAACAGCTTCACCAGTGCCATACATACCTGTGCTGCCTCTGCCATAATTGTATTGTTCTCTAGCTGTTTTTAACTATACATAAATTCGTCTCAGATAAGCAGTTTGATTGTATTAGCTTGTAATTATTAAATATCTAACATACAAAGGATATCAATAGCATCGAGGGATAGTTTTACTGGTGTATTTATGAAAGTTTTCTGTATGTATTCATGCGCTTTTTGTATGTATTTTTATTATTTTCTTCATAAGGAGACCATTGGTCCTTTTGCAGTTTCTTTACAAAATAAAAGCATTAATGTTGCTCAAAAAAAAATGTCCACAAACGTTTTGTACGTGCATATCATAGAAATTATTTTACTGTGACAGGCGAGTGAGATTAGTGCCTGGTGTGAGTATGTGTATGGCATGAGTGACCGAAACAGTCTTCACATAAGCTTAATAACTCCTTGCGCACGCTAATAGACGCATATTATTATTTTTCTTCTTGGCGGTGCATGTCCACAATCAACACATATTCATCCAGATAAACAGAAAGCATACTAAGCTGTTCAAATGTTTGAATATTACACACACACACACACACACACACACACACACACACACACACACACACACACACACACATATATATATATATATATATAGCATGAAAGAAAAATCTCAGTGAATAGCCAGCTCCGTGAATAGCCATCTCAGTGAATAGCCAAGTCTTTGCATAGAAAATCTCAGTGAATAGCCAAGTCTTTGCATAGACAATCTCAGTGAATAGCCAAGTCTTTGCATAAGGCACTGTCCCTCCCCCATTGGGAGAAAAAGTAAATCAGCACAATTTATATAACTTTTTTTTTTTTTTTTTTTTTTTTTTGAACACGAACATTACTCAAAGTTAACATTAACTGGTTTTGTTTCTGAGGTTCACAAATAAAGACATTGGACACAGAAAAGCTTTATCAAAGAAAGTATATATATATACACACATACACACGCACGCACGCATGCACACACATACGTACACACACACATACATACACACACACGCACGCACGCACGCGCACACTTACATACACACACACACTTTTTTTCTAAAGAAAGAAAAATCATTTCATATTGGTGAAGGAGCTGGTAGCCATTTTTATGCGATAATTATGTTGTTAAAGAACCACCACGTCACGTGTCAAAATCACGGGTTTCACGGGTTTTCCCTTTTATAGTTGGTAAGAAATCTTAAGAAATCTTCCTAGCATAAGAGGGAATGTGACACGTGACGTGGGGGGTCTTTAACCTTCCTATGATTGTGTTTCAAATTACGTTTTTCTGTTGACTCTGTCTGTCTGTCTGTCTGTCTGTCTGTCTGTCTGTCTGTCTGTCTGTCTGTCTGTCTGTCTGTCTGTCTGTCTGTCTTACCTCCACTAAGATACATAAAGCTTAGAAACAGATCTGACTTAATAATCGAAGTTAAACATCTTATTCATTCAAAAGGGATCTAGTGTTACCTTTACTTGGGTTCCATCACACTGTGGTATTTATGGAAACTAGCGCAACGCCGAGTCCCAGTAACGCCTAGTAACGGTAACGCCAAGTACTGGTAACGCTGAGTACAGCAAATTTGAAGCGATTCGGTTAAGAAACGGCGGAGTAGCATAGCGCGCGAGTTTCTGAATCGATTCGCTTCCAGTTTGGTACACGGATAGTCCCCGGCCCCGGTCATCTGTCTGCCAAATTCGAAGGCAATCGGCCCAGAAATGCCGGAGATACGGGCGCCGAGAGGCCGGCGGATGCGCGTTTTGCGCATTTGCGAAACCGCGCAAATGATACGGCCGCATGGGTTGCCGTTGCCATCGCCCCGTGAGGGCTCACAGCAAATTTGAAGCGATTCGGTCGAAAAACGGCGGAGTTATAAGGCCCGTTCTGTGTTCCACACACACACACACACACACACACAGACACACGGACGGACAGTTGGCTTTTTACTATATAATGATGAATGAACAGACAGAGTAGCCAGAAGAGGTTGTGAAAATATTAATATCCCTTTATCTGTAAAGGAATGTCATAGTCTTTTAGAAAAAGGCATCAAAACTCGTGTTGGCTGTAACATAAATTCACATACCTCTTGCAACGTTTCTTCGTTAAATCTTTTTTTTTTCAAGGGACATTTTTAGTTTATGTTTTAGAATTAAATTTAATTCTTTAAAATGTAAGCATGTTAATACTGCAAAATGTGTGGGGAGGAGGAGGATCGAAGGCAAACATTTTTGATAGCTTAGGGGCTAGGCTTTCGTGGGGTATATGTCTCATAAAATCAGCAGGGGGGTGCAGGGGGGGGGGGCGCGCGGGGGGGGGGGGGGGGGGGGGGTGCAGGGTGGCTTACGGTCTAACACAATAGACACGAGGACACACACATAGACGGGAGCACATCACCATGATCCCTCTGTAAAGACACGTGGGGTCACCAGCACGCAACCGTCAATGTGAGCGAACATACAAAATGCGCGAATGTCCGATAGTCAATAAACGCGAACTGGGGTACAAAAAATTAAAAAAGACCACGTGAGAGTTTCGACGGCAAGGAACGGACTAGTAGTAAAATTCACGCACTATTAGTAACATCCACGCAAGTGACGCAAAGTGCGTGCGTGCATGCGTGAGTGTGTGTGCATGTGTGCGTGCGCGCGCGCGCGCGCGCGCGTGTGTATGTGTATGTTTGTGTTTGTGTGTGTGTGTTGTTGTTTTGGTGTGTGGTGTGTGTGTGTGCGCGCGCGTGTGTGTGTGTGTGTGTGTGTGTGTGTGTGTGTGTGTGTGTGTGTGTGGTGTGTGTGTGTGTGAGCGCGCGCGCGCGTGTGCGTGCGTGTGCGTGTGTGTACGTGTGTGTTCGTTCGTTTGTGCGTTCTCTCTCTGTCTCTCTCTGTGGGATAGTCTCTCAATGCGTATTCTTCATATTCGCGCAAATTGTATAGAGGAAACATTGACTTATTCACGCTTTTTGACTGCTCCTAAACTGCAGAGAGCAACTAGCGTAGGAATTATAAAACCACCTGAGGGCTGTACAATGTCAGTACCGTCCATAAGGGTCTACGACCGATTGGACGCTAATCTCACCTTCTCTACAATGACAAACACAAAGTCAACGTCACCTACCCTCAATATCCCCACCGTTAGCTGTCCCCTCCATTATGCCACCTAGAACACGCAGGAAAGGGAGTATGAGGAGACGGGTGGAGAACTGGTATGAGGGGGTGGGGGTTAATAGAGGACGGAGGACTGAGTACTAATGTGTCCCCATATCTATGTGTGTGTGTGTATGTGTATGTATGAATCAGAATCAGAATGTGTGTGTGTGTGTATGTGTATGTGTGTGTGTATGTGTGTGTGTGTGTGTGTGTGTGTGTGTGTGTGTGTGTGTGTGTGTGTGTGTGTGTGTGTGTGTGTGTGTGTGTGTGTGTGTGTGTGTGTGTGTGTGTGTGTGTGTGTGTGTGTGTGTGTGTGTGTGTGTGTGTGTGTGTGTGTGTGTGTGTGTGTGTGTGTGTGTACCCGTATATGTCTGTCACCAAACGCCGGTCTTACAATGTGTCCCCGTCTCAGTGTCCCCACTCTATATTTATGTCCCCGTGTTTTTGTGTCCCCTGACTCCATGTGTCCCCGTCTCATATCTCGTATCATGAACCTTCATGTGACGTACAAAATAAGCATTGTATCCACCCAGAAACGGTCAAATCAAATTATTTGAACACTGTTTCACTCAAACTCCAGTCAAGAAAATTGTATCGCGTAAAGAGCGACAATGAACGGACAACTGAGACTACTCCTGAAATCCACCTGAAACAGGGCATGGGAGGAAAGGGTCACCATAAGAAATCAGTGGCCTTTGGTGTGAAAGTCACCATTAACAGGGTAAAGTTGTTGGAAAGAGAGAGATGGGTTTGAATGAGATGCACGAAAGAACAAACCAAGCATAAAGCCAGGAAGATTGTAAATGACACCTCCCATGTTTTGAACAAACATTACGAACTATTACCTTCTGGACGTCGCTACAAAACTTTTAAAGTCAACTCCAGGGCACAGAAATCCTTCATCCCCAGATCCATCCACCTCCTAAACTCATGATCCTTTTAGGTTTAAATGTGTGTTCATCGTGTTAAAAGAAACTATGCATGCTTATCCTTAGATGTGTATGTATTCACATATAATGTGTGTCTTTAACCCTTTCACCGCCAAAGTCGCATTTTAGCACCACAGTGATTTAACACCTATGTCACTAAAAGGCATCAAACTGGGGTCTATTATCCAAAGACCCTAGTGTCTTAGTTTTGGGAAGTAAGGGTAGACCTTATTTTATGTATGTCACAGGAGAATCCCCAATACTGCAGATGGCTTTTGTTCTCTACCCAGGGAAATTTAATGGCAATTCTTGGCTGAAATATGGCTGGCGGTGAAAGGGTTAAGCGTGTATTATGTGCAACGTTTGCTCCTAGTCATGCATGCTGAATGTCGATGTCTTTGTTATTCTGGCACCTGAACAAAATTTCTCCTTGGGAGATAATAAAGTGAATTTGATTGATTTGAACTGACTGTCAATAACGAGTGTGACCACCACGGGCCTCCATCACTGCCCTACAACGCCGCCTCAAGCTGCAGATGAGGTTTCTGATCCGCTGCTGGGGGATCCTGGCCCGCTCCTCCTGGAGAGCCACCCCGAGCTCATGGACGGTACGAGGATGCTGCTCTCCTGCTTGTGCGGCTTGCTCCATAATGTCCCAGACAATCATGTTCAATGGGATTCAGGAGGGGGGGAGAGAGAGAGAGAGGGAGAGAGAGAGAGAGAGAGAGAGAGAGAGAGAGAGAGAGAGAGAGAGAGAGAGAGAGAGAGAGAAGAGAGAGAGAGAGCGGGTGAGAGGTAGACAGACAGACAGACAGAGAGAGAGAGAGAGAGAGAGAGAGAGAGAGAGAGAGAGAGGCAGAGCAGAGCAGACAGACAGAGAGAGAGAGAGAGAGAGAGAGAGAGAGAGAGAGAGAGAGAGAGAGAGAGAGAGAGAGAGAGAGAGAGAGAGAGAGAGAGAGAGAGAGAGAGAGAGAGAGAGAGAGCGAGCGAGGAGAGCGGGGGAGAGAGTAGGCAGGCAGACAGAGAGAGAGAGTGCGGGAGAGAGAGTGAGAGAGCGAGGCAGGCGGGGCAGACAGAGAGAGAGAGAGAGAGAGAGAAAGAGAGAGAGAGAGAGAGCGGGTGAGAGGTAGGCAGACAGACAGACAGAGAGAGTGCGAGAGAGAGAGTGAGAGAGCGAGGCAGGCAGGCAGACAGAGAGAGAGAGAGAGAGAGAGAGAGAGAGAGAGAGAGAGAGAGAGAGAGAGAGAGAGAGAGAGAGAGAGAGAGTGAGAGAGAGAGTGAGAGAGACAGAGAGAGAGGGAGAGAGAGGCAGGCAGGCAGACAGAGAGAGAGAGAGAGAGACAGAGAGAGAGAAGTCGGAAGTCGGAAGTCGGAAGTTTAATGAATATGGGCCTACAGCCCCTTTCATGGGGGGAACACATAATACAATAACCATGAGCAATGTAACGACAAACACAATTATCCATGATAACATTATCTGAAATTTGAAAGGAACATAGATACATTCACAACAATATGCATAGACTGTCACAAACAGAAACACTAACTGAATCATCATAAGTGTATTGACAAGAAACAGAGATGTAAACATTATGTAACGTTACTATTTGCATAATTGTCTATGCAATGTTCCCTTATCTTAAAGGCTGCCAGTAAATATTTGGCTAGATTTACTATTTCTGTCTTTGAAACGTTTGATAACACCTGAACCAATCTACTGTCATAGTTTTCAACAACATTTGCATTCACCTTTACAAGAATTTGATTTCGGATTTGGTCATACAAAGGGCAATGGAAGAGAAAATGAATCTCATCTTCTGTTGAATTTTGACAACATGGACATGCAGTATTTTCTGACGTTGGCGAAAAACGGTGTTTATGTGAATTTAATTGTGAGACACCCATTCTGAATTGTGCCAATATATTTCTATAAACGTCAAATTGTGCGATGTATGTCCGTATGTCCGTATGTTTGTATGTATGTAATTTGTGTGCGTGTATGTGTGTATGTGTATGTATGTAATTTGTGAGCATGTGCGCGAATGTGAGTGTGCGTGCGCCCACGGCCGCGCTTCCAAGCAGGTGTGTGTGTGTGAGCGTGTTGTGTGTGTTCTGTTTGGGTATATCTGCTTGCATGTGTATGAGTGTATGCGTGCGCAGGAGAGATTGTGTTCGGGTAGAGGGGGGAGAGGGGGGGAGTGTGTGTGAGTATGTGTCTGTGAGTGTGAGTACACGTGGGTGCTTTGTGCATGTCAGTGCGCGTGCACGCACGCGCATGTGTGTGTGTGTGTGTGTGTGTGTGTGTGTGTGTGTGTGTGTGTGTGTGTGTGTGTGTGTGTGTGTGTGTGTGTGTGTGCGTGTGTGCGTGTGCGTGCGTGTGCGCGTGTTTGTACAAGTGTATGTTTGAGTAAGTTTGTGTGCGTTTCAGTGAGAATGTGTTTTCTGTGTGTTTGATGAAATTTGTGTGGGTATGTGTGTGTATGTCTGTGTGCAAGAACGCGTTCACTCTCGTGCGTGCACGTACGTTCGTGTGTGTCTGTTTTGCGTGTGTATCTGTTGTGCGTGTGTGAGTGTTTCAATGCTAATTGTAAAGCGCTTTGTGCTCGATAAAAAGCGCTATATAAATATCCGTTTATTATTATCCTTCATGGATACCAAAAATAAGATTTTAGAGCGCACGAAAACTGATACCCATAATTCAACATTGATTTAAAACAAATGATAATGTGTGTCTTTAAAAGCCTGTTATGATAATCTAGCCCATTGACTTAATGTCCCTTTTGTGGTCCTGGGTCACATATACATCAACAGCGTATACAACAACAAACAACAACAACAACATCATCAGTTTAGGGAATTAAATACTGTTACTAAAAAGAAGCGCAACACCCCGTTACCTTGCAGTTATCATGAATGCAAAATATAACTTATTTTTGTTAGAAACGATAATGGACGAAGCCAGAATGCCCTGACTCGTTCCACCCTAAAGGTTGTTCCTTCGTCATGTCATTCACCTTCAAAGCTGCGTTAACTGTGAGCTTACTGTTCAGTTGCTGTTGTTTCCTTTCACTAGAGCTCAGGTTGTGATGTATTATTTAACAAGCAGTTGGTTCTTCTTCGTTCGCTCAGAAAATGTCCTGTCACATGAGCATAGATGCGTAATACTGCCGTTATGCGCCTAACTAAGAAATTAATAGTTAGGCCCAGCACGTCCGACTTCGGCTGAAGAAATATTTGTAAGAATGATTATACAGAGAAAAGGCAGGAGAATGGACCGGTAAGATAGAAAGATAGCAGATGACAGTAAGCAAAGGGAAAAGGCAGAGTCAAAGAGAGTGACAGATTAGAGGCAGCTACAAGCACATAACTTCCAGAATGTGGGGGAACAATTTGTACGAAAGACACCCCCTGGTATCCCCACGGGGGACAAGCAGCTGGTCCATTGAAACGCAGTATGTGCAATATTTCCAAAGAAAAACAGATGTGTCATAATGAAACTATTACCACAAAAAATAATTTTATCCTTTAAAGAATGTCACCAGGCAAGGTTGCTAATGTTTAACCCTTTCACCGCCGGCCATATTTCAGCCAAAAATGTCCATTGAAATTACCTGGGTAGAGAACAAAATCCATCTGCAGTATTGGGGATTCCTCTGTGACATATATAAAATAAGGTCTACCCTTACTTCCCCAAACTAAGACACAATACAGTCTTTGGATAATAGACTCCAATTTGATGCCTTTTAGTGACATAGGTGTTACATCACTGTGGTGCTAAAATGCGACTTTGGCGCTGAAAGGGTTAAAGCAATATAATCTTACTCTGGGTTGCTTGAGATTTTTCTTTATAATAAGATCGCGATATGATTTGCATGGCTGAGCACTTTCACTCCTATCTCTTTCACGTGAACAGTTAATTCTGTGTCAGCCCGAACCGGATTTTTCACCCACCTGATTTTACCTTACCTTTATCTCTTTTTAGTCTCGTCTCCTTCGCCGCGTCAGTAGCCTAAGTTTGCATAACAACAGACCGTGTAGGCACGCGCTTGCGCGCGCACGCGCACACAGACACATAAACACAAAACACGCGCGTGCGCGCATGTGGGCACACACACATGCACGCACGCGCGCGTGCGTACAAACACACACACACGCAAGCGTTCGCACACACACACGCATACACATACGCACGTACGCGCACATACACATACGATTGCGCGCGCGCATGCACATACACACACACTATTGCCGCTTTATTCTGCATATTTATTTCACACGTACACGCACGCACGCACACGCACACACACACACGCACACACACACACACACACACACACACACACACACGCACACACACACACACACACACACACACACACACACACACACACACACACACACACACACACACACACACACACACACACACACACACACACACACACACACCTGTACACAAATACATATCTTGTGTGTGTTTCCATAGACTCGACGTGTCCACGGGTAAAGAATGAGGAAGATGTTTTGTTCAGTATTGCTCCACGCCACAAGTGTATCGTTATGAAGATATCGCTGTAAACATTTAGCCTACACAAATATTTTGCTACAACAAAATCCAATAGGGGTAGCCTCAGGGGCTATGTACACTAACATATACAGTGCTGGCAGAGTCAGTTTACTGTTTACAGGAAAACAATATTGGGACCTATGACGATTTAACTTACCTTTATCCTTTGAACTTTGCTGTCATGCGTTAATAAACCGTCCTTCTCAATTTAAAAAATCTTTCTTTATTTATTCGTTTTTGTTTATTTATTGATTATGTACATTTCTATAGCGCTTATTCATCAAAGCTCTAAGCGCTTTACAATTTTTACTAAAGAATAATTATATATTAAAAACATACATGAACAAACATTCCTATCCCTCACCGTCACCTACCCCACACACACACATGTAGCCTACACCTGTCATTCATCCAGTCCAACTCAGATGTTCGTGTTGAATCATTTCACTGAGAATCAACAGTCTGCCATTCTCAGGAAAGAGACCGAGTTGGATAAACCTAGGATTATTTTTGTTTTTATATCTCTGAAAGTAGACAGTAAACAAGAGAGGGGGGGGGGAGGGGCCCATATAAAGTTCAAGTTCGCCCTTCTTTTTTCATTCTTTCTTTCTTTCTTTCTTTCTTCTTCTCTGTCTCTCTGGGACATTTGTAAATACAAATATGGTGGAAACAATACTGGAGGCAATGCCCGGAGGCAGTACGAAACCAGTAAAGTCCCGATTTTTTTATTAATACAGATAGGTGTAGCGGTAACCACGCCTCGGTTAAACCTCATCGGCTATGGCACCGCTACAAGTATTTGTCACACTCTCTCTCTCTCTCTCTCTGTCTTTGTCTATCTCGCTGAAGAGGGACAGAGACAGAGACAGAGAGAGAGAGACACACACACACAGATACAATGTGTGTGTGTGTATGCATAAAGTTGGCCATATGTTGTGGCCATATGTTGGCCATATCACAAGTGATGATTCAGTTTATAAAGAAAATTAATGTATGTTTTTTGTGTTTCTTTGTGTATGTTTTGTTTTGATGGTTTTATCCCAATGTAAATGTTAAAATTGATATATTTTAGTGTGCATGAAATC
>JAGGCT020004083.1:177617-187617 GCA_017654935.2 Phymorhynchus buccinoides | reverse complement strand
GTGTGATGGTGGTACCTGGGGTCCTGCCTGCACCAACACCTGTGGTCAGTGTAATGGGGGAGCTGCTTGCAACAAAGTCACCGGACACTGTGCAGCCTGTGAACCAGGATGGTACCAGCCAGAGTGCAAAGACTGTAAGTGTTATGATTGTGTTGAGCATTAGACAAATGGGGTACACTTTAATCCACTGTTATCAACTTGGTTTGTTGGTATGTTTGCTTTAATTCACATGAAGTGCTTAACGCATGCGTCTATGAAAACGTTTTGCTGTTATTTTTAATTATGTGCTTCTGTGTATTTCTGTTGCATCGGCAGTCTTCAGCATCGATCATTGCTAACAATGATTCCGGAGCAAAGAGTTTGCATTCAATTTGGATTAAAGCAGAAACACCAAAACGTATGCATTTAGGAACATACTCACTTTCTGTGTCTAAATTGGAACTAAGCATATATAAATTGTGTTGTATTGCACAGTTTATGATTTAGTATGAGTTTTCAGGTTAGATTGTACGCCATTTTGTTATAAGTGATCACGTAAAAATGTCTTGTCGAGCATTTTATTAACAACAATGAAGAAAAGTTAAAATACAAGTACATTGTAATTAAAGAAATACAGATGTGTGTACTGACTGTCCGCAGCCTGTCAGGATGGTCATTATGGAGACAACTGCACCATGCCCTGTGGAAGTTGTTTGAATGGTGCCGTCTGCAACAAGAGCACAGGTCACTGTCCAGTTTGTGCCGTTGGAAAACAGCATCCTTTGTGTGGGACAGGTAGGTCAGTTTGTGCCATTGGAAAACAGCATCCTTTGTGTGCTACAGGTAGGTCATTGTCCAGTTTGTACCATTGGAATACAGCCTCCTTTGTGTGCTACAGGTAGGTCACTGTCCAGTTCCTTTGTGTGCTACATTACGTCAAAAACAGCCTCCTTTGTGTGCTACAGGTAGGTCACTCCAGTTTGTGCCATTGGAAAACAGCCTCCTTTGTGTGCTACAGGTAGGTCACTCCAGTTAGTGCCATTGGAAAACAACCTCCTTTGTGTGCTACAGGTAGGTCACTCCAGCCTCCTTTGTGTGCTACAGGTAGGTCACTGTCCAGTTTGTACCATTGGAAAACAGCCTCCTTTGTGTGCTACAGGTAGGTCACTGTCCAGTTTGTACCATTGGAAAACAGCCTCCTTTGTGTGCTACAGGTAGGTCACTGTCCAGTTTGTCCATTGGAAAACAGCCTCCTTTGTGTGCTACAGGTAGGTCACTTTTGTACCATTGGAAAACAGCCTCCTTTGTGTGCTACAGGTAGGTCACTGTCCAAGTTTGTGCCATTGGAAAACAGCCTCCTTTGTGTGCTACAGGTAGGTCACTGTCCAGTTTGTACCATTGGAAAACAGCCTCCTTTGTGTGCTACAGGTAGGTCTGATTGATGCTTCATTTCAATAGTTTGAGGCTGAGTGGTTCTTAGTTTAATCTTATCGTTTAAACAAATGTATGAATAGGTTTAATCAAGATTGGTCATCAAATCAATAGTCCATTGTCCACGGGTGAACGATCTTGAACTTCAACTAAAGCGTTGAGTAAGAGAGTTTATACAACTATGGGGAAAGCATACGCGTAAAAAGCAATCAGACACTATTATATCGTGCAAACACCCGTGGCAAATACCCCAATGCAAACAAGCACTTGTGTTGCACAGGACTGATAGGCTTTTTTCCCAAACCTTTTAGACAACTGTTTGAAAAGAATCCAAGTCTCGTTAAAAAAAACAACACCGTAATACTGGTACCATACCTTATCAAAAGACTGCACTCTCCTGATTACATTGATGGCTTGAGTAACGTGTGTGGAGGCACCATTTTTAATCCATTGCAAATATATTGCTGGACGTGATCCGCCCAAAAGTATTTTTCATATTTTGTGTTCCAGCGTTTTTTCTGGATCTCATCCAGTCTGTCCCAAGACTAGATTGACCCCCACCCCTATGAATGTTATGTTTGTTTCTATTGAAATTGCCCAACATGTGAAAACAGAAAAAAATTGTTGCCAACGTTTCTTTTAGCCTTATATTATTATATTATATACAACAGTGCAATTAATTAAAAAAATGATTTTTTTTAAACAGACTGCAATTTCACTAGAACGAACAACAAACACACAAGTGTAAAGTGACGTTATTTTATTTACAAGATACACAAAAAAACAATTCAATATTTCGGCGAATGCGACTTTGTCAACATAGGTATACAAGAAAGAGGGAACAGCAAATAAAACAAAAGTAGCAAAAAACAATCCTTTCCCATTACAATCCAATCTGTGAATCTGTGAAAGTGGGTCGATCTTTTGAGTGCATCAGCGTTGTGTGTCTATTCTCTGCCACAAGGGCTCTATGTATCCAACATAGCATGTCCTCTACACCTGTAATGATTACTGTATTTATTTATTTTTTTGCTTATACATAATGTAGATAATATTTATACCATGTGCGTAGAGCTTATTCATTGTTTTTTCCCCGTGTTTGTTTTCTCCTCCTCATTGTAAATAATGTAAACCTATTTTGTGGTTTACATCTATTATGATCCGTGTTTCTATTTTTTCGTATATAATCAGTGTTTATGTACAATGCTTCGTTTATGTTATTGTTTTTCTTCTTGTGTGTACGTGTAGGCATTACTCATTGTTTTTAGTGTTTAGCTCCATGTTAATGTACAGCGCTCTGAGCTCCCTGCAAAGGCAGTAGAGCGCTTTTTAAATGCCCAGAATTATTATTATTATTAATATTATTAACTGCATTTATACAGTCAAATTCCATATCTTCCTTGTCTGATGGTTGTGATTAAATACACACGCCCCTGTGTGTGTCCACAGACTGTCAGAACAGCCGGTACGGAGAGAACTGTTCAGAGACGTGTGGTCAGTGCATAGAAGGCCAGTCCTGTGACCCTGTGACTGGACACTGCTCTGAAGGATGTGACCCAGGATGGACTGACCCTGAGTCATCAACTGAACACCTCTGTAAGACAGGTAAGGAGATAAGTCTTTAATTCTCTGTGATATTTCCTATCACCGTTATGTTGCTTTGTTAATGCGTTTACATGGGTAATGCCGAAAACGTACTTTTCTAACTCAGTGTTTTTCAAAACTAAACTCGATGCTTGTTTTGTTTTTTAAAAGGATGAGTGGTAAGGCAAAGGCAAGAATGAGAAGATGGGGGGAGGTAAGAGTGGTGTCTGCACTCTGGACAAATCATATAATTCCTGATTAACAGATAGTACCTAAAACGTATCAAACTGCAACTTTCGCTTTTTCAATTATTGCAAAACAATTATATTGTTGAAAGCAGGAAGTAAACCGCTGATGCCTTTTTATGCGTTCCATAACGAAACCAATCATTTATCTTTCAATTCCATACTCAAAACGTGCAATGTGATGAAGCCCCTGGAAGGAAATTAGAAATGTTTTTTTATTGTGATCAAAAGAAAATAATTTGTTTTCTACCAGAATGTCCAGTAGGACTGTACGGAGATGGGTGTAACCAGACCTGTGGTCAGTGCCAGGTCATCAGTGATTGTCGTCATGACAATGGACACTGCACCGGACCCTGTGCTGACGGTTACAAGGGATACTACTGTACTGAAGCCGGTGTGTAGCTGAGAGAGAGAGAGAGAGAGAGAGAGAGAGAGAGAGAGAGAGAGAGAGAGAGAGAGAGAGAGAGAGAGAGAGAGAGAGAGAGAGAGAGAGAGAGAGAGAGAGAGAGAGAGAGAGAGAGAGAGAGAGAGAGTGTGAATTCTGTTTGTGTTTATGCGTGTAGAATTTATATAATGACATGTCACTTATGCTTTTCGTTGATTGGTGAAGACGAATATGAAATAGATTCCGTAAAGGCTAGACTCTATGGAAAGACTGGATCATGGAAAAAAACCTATATCAACCAGGCCTGAAAAACGTAAAGAAGTTTGACCTTGTTCTGATTGTTATTCTAACAGTGCCAGAATATAATTGCCTTGTTTCTTTGGATCCAATAGTAAGATAGAAAACAAAGAACAAACGCTTCTGGTCCTTCATGAAGCACCTGAAACCATCCAATTCAGGAGTGGCACCGCTTAAGGCTGATGGACGTCTGACATCGGAACCTTCAGCACAGGCTGAGATTCTGAACAGACACTTCCAGTCAGTCTTTAGCGAAGGTAAAGAGTACTCAAGGGATGAGTTCAAGGATAAATGCAAGATGGAGCCAGTAGACTGCCCTGCACTGGAAGAAATTCAAATCTCTGAGGATGGAGTGAGAAAACTGCTGTCTGGACTTGACCCCAACAAAGCCAGTGGACCCGATAACATCAGTCCCCGGGTACTGAAGGAGCTGGCATCTGAAATCGCTCCAATCTTAGCCACCATTTACCAGTCATCCATTAACACCGGGACTGTTCCATCTGACTGGAAGGATGCCAACGTAACTCCAATCTACAAGAAAGGTGAACAGTACGACCCAAGCAATTACCGCCCAGTGTCCCTCACTAGCGTGTCTTTGCAAAATCATGGAGCATATTGTCACCAGTACCATCATGCACCACCTGGAACAACAGGGGATACTCTGCAGACACCAGCACGGCTTCAGGAAAAGGAGGTCATGTGAAACACAACTTCTGGAATTTGTCGACGAACTCATGGAAAACATGGAAAAAAGGGCGGCAGACAGACGTTCTTGTCATGGACTTCGCGAAAGCGTTTGACAAGGTCAACCACAATCTCCTCCTGCACAAGCTCTATAACTATGGGATTCGTGGTGAAATCAACAGGTGGATCGCAGACTTCCTCAGAGACAGACGCCAGGCAGTGGTGGTAAATGGGGTCTCTTCCAGCTTTACTGATGTCCGCTCAGGAGTACCACAAGGCTCAGTCTTAGGACCCTGCCTTTTCTTAGCGTACATTAATGATCTACCTGAGAAGCTGACATCAATGGCACGGCTCTTCGCAGATGATACTGCTGTCTACAAGGTTGTTGCGGCGCCCCAGGATCATGACCAGCTACAGGATGACCTCCATCGACTCGTTGAGTGGGAGAAGAGCTGGGACATGGTTTTTCACCCTGGCAAGTGTAACACCTTGAGCGTATCAAGAAGCAGAAAGCCCCGGCAGCATCATTACCAGCTGCATGGCCACAACCTGCAAGCAGTCGACTCCATCAAGTACCTTGTAGTGACTCTGACAAAGGAGCTGAGCTGGAAGAAACACGTCAAGAACATCTGCAAAACGCAAGCCAACAAGACTCTAGGCTTCCTGAGAAGAAATTTGAAAGTCAGCTCCCAGACCATCAGGGAGTTGGCCTACAAATCATTCGTCCGTCCGGTCCTAGAGTATTCATCATCAGTCTGGGACCCTCACCAACAACAGGACATCGACAGACTGGAGGCAGTCCAGCGGCGCGCTGCACGCTTCATCCTCAGACGTTTTCGAAACACGTCTAGTGTCACTTCAATGCTTGAACAGCTTGGATGGCCCTCACTGCAGCAGCGTCGACTTTCCGCAAGGCTTGTGATGCTCTTCAAGCTGCAAGAGGAAGAGGTGTGCATGGACATTCTGCAACAAAAACTGATACCACTGCCAGCACGTCAGCGACGCACTCACCCACGTCAGCTCTCTCAGATCTTCTGTCGTACTCAGTACCGACAAGCCAGCTTCCTCCCACGTACAATCCGGGACTGGAACAAGCTGCCCCAGGAAGCTGTGTCGTACTGTTCACCTTTCTTGTAGATAGGAGTTATGTTGGCATCCTTCCAGTCAGATGGTCACCAAATAGTTATCCAGCAACACTACCCCCTCCCCCCCGACCATTCTCCCCTCCCCTCCCCCCTTCTCCCTCCCCCTCTCTAAACCCCTCTCCCTGTATTAAGGCGCTCTTCCGCAGATCCCCAATTTCTACAGTGACAGAATAGTCAAGTTTGACTGTGGTCACTTACTGGAAGGAAGGAAGGAAAATAGAGGAAGGGGAACTGCAAGCGAAACCGTATGTACTTCAAATTAGAGCTACCTCTGATGTAAAACTACAAACCCATTTACAAAGTATAAACAGACCCAAGTGCACTTGTCGAATGTTGTTTCAAAATCAACTAACAACACCATTCTAATTTTGTTTGTGTATCCACAGTGAAACAGGAAGACAAGGTTAACACAGCTGTGGTAGCAGGGTCCGTAGCGGCAGCGGTGGTCGTCATCGTCGTCATCGTCTTCTTCATTTGCATTATTGCGAGGTTGGTCATCCAGAACCCTATTCTGTATAATTATTTCTGCTTCTTATATTCTGCTTCTTGTTTTTATATTTTTTTGTTTGTTTCCATCGTCCTAATATAATTTCCTCTCAGGTTCTGTTCTTTTGTTCTCTACCTTCCCATATTCTTCCCCGTTTTCTTTTCTTTCTCCATGCCTGCAATTCTATCCCCTCATTAAATCAATGTCTTTGGGACCGACTAAAGAACATCCTCACTTTGTTTTTCTCTACTTGTTTTTCAGGAGACGTCGTCAGAAGACAAATGGATCCAGAAAGTCGAACAAAGAATATACAGCAGAAATGTCTAACAAACCACAGGATAAAGGTCTTGAAGATGACGATGGTCACTACATCTATCCAGAACAGGAGGGCTACGTTAATGCAGCTCAAGTTCCAGAGGATGGGACGTATGTGAACACAGCTGAATGCCCAGAGGAGGGAACATACTCTGAACTGACTACACCTTCACAAGACGATGGTGCATACACTGAACTGGGTCAACCATCAGCAGAAGGTGGCACATATACTGGACTAGCTAAGTCTTCACAAGATAGCAGCGCATATGTATATACCGCATATGTCAAACCTTCCAAAGACGATCAGACGTACATGGAGGTTATTTAATGTTCAAACGAACTTGTTCTATTGCGTAGACCTGTCCTCATTAAAGACTTGTAATTAAATAATATCCAGTATATTTTAGCTTCACTCTGTCTTGTTGGTCGACTTGTAGTATTTCACAAAGCGCATTGATCCGATTAAACGGTAAAAGCAGTTGTTGTCCGTCACCGAAGGTATCGGACTTTGCGATGGGCTGGTTTGTCTGTTTTTTGTTTGTTTTTTCTTTTGTTTGTTTTGCAGATTAAAATTTTCTGTCTGTCCCAACTTCCCGAACCGCTACCGAATCGTATATTTTGTGCGAAGGTTGCCTCCATAATAGGAAGAGATCAGCGCAAACCATTTTGCCGTCGTGACCTTGACCTACGTACGACCTTGACAACCGAAAATCTTTCAGGGGCCATAACTCACACCGTTAGTGTTAGAGTCTTCACATTTGGCATGCAGGTACTTTGGCGTATGCCCGTTAGGTGGCATACTACGAAAGGTCAACGTCACGAGTTGGTTGATCACCTTGAAAGTGGTAACAAGTTTTCTATTTTCCACATTTGCTTGAAGCGCTTCAGTTGTGTCTGGTATTGTATACCCTAGAGTAGAAAACATCCGAGCATAAATTATCGCCATGCAACCTTGATTAAGTGTGACCTTGAAAACCGAAATTTCCTTTCTTTGCGCTATATGTTTCTTCTTCAAGCTTATCTCGTGAACTAGAAGATATCCCTTCCAAGCAGGATTGTGACACTGGTTGTGCGTGGCATTGCTGGTGACGGACATTTCTGCCGCTCGGCGACGCCCTTGTTTGTAAATGAATGTGAGTTTGTTTTTTCTCACCGCAGATTAAAATGAATATATTTATATTTGTTTTATTCACTGATTTACAAGTACAAATCTTTATAACTCCCTTAATCTGTGCCTGTGTTTGAGTAGAACACTCTTGTTGAGCACAACATACCAAGTCTTACAGCTTGCCAGTTATTTTGATCAATATTATCACATTTGTTACTGTTAAAAAGTATCAAGCCTGGTTGTCAGGCCAGACTAAATGCATTCTGGTATGTATGACGACGTTCTTTGTTTTTTTTTGTTTTTACCCGTCGCCACTCTTAATATCACTACAAATTTATTTAAGTGTGCTTATAACAGTGCTTAATTACATTGTATAATTGTTTTCACATAAAAATATATTTTTTACATTTAAAAAATAACATCAGGTTTATCATGAGATTGCCTTATTCAAGAAATTTACTTTATTTTATTTTATTGAAAGTTGTCTGCTGTTGTTTATTGCATATATCGTTAGATATCATGTTCTTTGATGAATTCGTAATTAAACCCTCTTTCATAAGTAAGCAGATATTCTAAGGAAAGATGGTATGTTTAGTTTTTTATGATTTAATATTATGATGCTGTAAATCTGGTGCCTTTTTAATCCAGCATCGTACATATCATATTTAATACCTGCATGCTAAGCTGTTAACAGTGACTACCCTCATTTACTTTCTGATTGGTTGGTGAACTTATTTATTGCTTTATATATTGCATGTATTGCAATGTTTTTATTTCTTCATTTAATTATGTTGTTATTATGTGCTTATGTGATAGTGTTGTTGGGGTTCCATTGCGTGTTTCGTGATTTCTTTCTTTATTAATTTGTTTTATATATTATTTATTTATGGGTTTATTTCCTTTTTTTTCTTTTTATGTTTGCTTGATTTAATATACATTAACACTCACTGGTTATGTTTTTAATTTATTTAGATCTATATTACCATTTCAGGTTAGAAAGGTACGGTTATTACCTCTCTCTCTCTCTCTCTCTCTCCCTCTCTCTCTCTCTCTCTCTCTCTCTCTCTCTCTCTCTCTCTCTCTCTCTCTCTCTGTCTCTCTAGACAGTCTGTCCTATTGATCGATGTTTTATATTTCTTATATTTACAAGTGACGTCCACTCCTCTATGCATTCCATTGCGTCTTGTCCACTGAAGGGAATTGATTTGATGAAACAGTAAGAGCAACCCGTTGTGAATGTTAGCCTTTATTTTACAACTTAGGCTAAATCCTTTACAATGTATATAATGTATTAACTGAATTGCCAATGCAACTCCTTATATCACTGTAACTCAGTGTCTGTGTTTGACTTTCAACAATCACGGTCAACACAATTTCTTTCTTTATGTTTAGTTAGATATATTTTCATCAATATCAATATGATTGTAACTATTTAAACACAAATATAAAGTCGGAATTTCAAGACAGATTAACCCATATATGCCCTACTTTTTGCTTTGAATTGAAAGTTGCACTTGTATATGGCAATTTATCCATAATTAATATATCTAACAGTCTTTCAGTGAAACTCGAAATTTTGTGATTTAGAAGACAAAACATGACCATCCCATTTTTGGGACAGTAGGCACGAGAGGGTAGAGGGTACCTTTCAAATCACATTTACAAACAAAAATAGATGATACTTATGAACTTTTTGTGGAATAGAATAATTAAATATGACAAGAAGAAGTCATAAACCATGGTTCTGAGCAAACCTTACAGCTCCAATGGAATACATTTTGTTTATTCTTACATTTTATATTGAATAAAGCAGAAATCAAACACAAACTTACATTTTTGTGACACAGAAGCTCAGGTTTTTTTCCTTTTGACTTCAACTAAACTGCAGACGAAGTAAAGACTTTTTCTGTTAACCAACCCATCCAGAAAATTGCAAATGGAGGCTGCCCATGGAAATGCGCATTGAACAAAATATTCTTCTAGACCATCATAAGTTGATAGAACAAACTGCATTTGACATGCCTGGTACAAAAAACTTTTTTTGATGTAGAAGGTTATTTGACGGAGTATTACCTCCAAGACCTAGCGCTCCAAAAATGGGGCAGTGGGCATATATGGGTTAAATACGTTCTGTAGTGGCGAACAGTTGTTTTAGGTTAACTATCATGCCACTACTCTTACCATCTCAACAAACGTCTTTAATATCGCTTTTGGAGAAATTAACTCGAAACGTTTTAGAAGATATTTGTAGCAGTAATGTGGATATTATTCAACTGCTTTCAGGTTTAAACAAAATAGTGCAATGGCATAATGTAAATCATAACGCAGCCCTGGTAGAAG
>JAGGCT020004083.1:166945-177117 GCA_017654935.2 Phymorhynchus buccinoides | reverse complement strand
TTATAATTTTAATCTGCTGTGAGAAAAAACAAACTCACATTCATATTACAAACAACTGCTTTTACCGTTTAATTTGATCAATACGCTTCGTGAAATACTACAAGTCGACCAACAAGACAGAGTGAAGGTAAAATATACTGGATATTATTTAATTACAAGTCTTCAATGAAGACAGGTCTACGCAATAGAACAAGTTCGTTTGAACATTAAATAACCTCCATGTACGTCTGATCGTCTTTGGAAGGTTTGACATATGCCGTATATGCATATGCGCTGCTATCTTGTGAAGACTTAGCTAGTCCAGTATATGTGCCACCTTCTGCTGATGGTTGACCCAGTTCAGTGTATACACCATCGTCTTGTGAAGGTGTAGTCAGTTCAGAGTATGCTTCCTCCTCTGGGCATTCAGCTATGTTCACATACGTCCCATCCTCTGAAACTTGAGCTGCATTAACGTAGCCCTCCTGTTCTGGATAGATGTAGTGACCATCGTCATCTTCAAGACCTTTATCCTGTGGTTCGTTAGACATTTCTGCTGTATATTCATTGTTCGACATTCTGGATCCATTTGTCTTCTGACGACGTCTCCTGTAACACAACTGTAGAAATTGGGGATCTGCGGAAGAGCGCCTTAATACAGGGAGAGGGGTAGAGGTGGAGGGAATGGGGAGGGGGAGGGGGGAGGGGGGGAGGGGGAGTGTTGCTGGATAACTATTTGGTGACCATCGACACAAAAGTGTCGATGGTCTTGGCCTGCACAGCTTCCTGGGGCAGCTCGTTCCAGTCCCGGATTGTACGTGGGAGGAAGCTGGCTTGTCAGTACTGAGTACGACAGAAAATCTGAGAGAGCTGACGTGGGTGAGTGCGTCGCTGACGCGCTGGCGGTGGTATCAGTTTTTGTTGCAGAATGTCCATGCACACCTCTTCCTCTTGCAGCTTGAAGAGCATTACAAGCCTTGCGGAAAGTCGACGCTGCTGCAGTGAGGGCCATCCAAGCTGTTCAAGCATTGAAGTGACACTAGACGTGTTTCGAAAACGTCTGAGGACGAAGCGTGCTGCGCGCCGCTGGACTGCCTCCAGTCTGTCGATGTCCTGTTGTTGGTGAGGGTCCCAGACTGATGATGAATACTCTAGGACCGGACGGACGAATGATTTGTAGGCCAACTCCCTGATGGTCTGGGAGCTGACTTTCAAATTTCTTCTCATGAAGCCTAGGGTCTTGTTGGCTTGCGCGCAGATGTTCTCAACGTGTTTCTTCCAGCTCAGCTCCTTTGTCAGAGTCACTCCAAGGTACTTGATGGAGTCGACTGCTTGCAGGTTGTGGCCATGCAGCTGGTAATGATGCTGCCGGGGCTTTCTGCTTCTTGCTACGCTCAATGTGTTACACTTGCCAGGGTGGAAAACCATGTCCCAGCTCTTCTCCCACTCAACGAGTCGATGGAGGTCATCCTGTAGATGGTCATGATCCTGGGGCGCCGCAACAACCTTGTAGACAGCAGTATCATCAGCGAAGAGTCGTGCCATTGATGTCAGCTTCTCAGGTAGATCATTAATGCACGCTAAGAAAAGGCAGGGTCCTAAGACTGAGCCTTGTGGTACTCCTGAGCGGACATCAGTAAAGCTGGAAGAGACCCCATTTACCACCACTGCCTGGCGTCTGTCTCTGAGGAAGTCTGCGATCCACCTGTTGACTTCACCACGAATCCCATAGTTATGGAGCTTGTGCAGGAGGAGACTGTGGTTGACCTTGTCAAACGCTTTCGCGAAGTCCATGACAAGGACATCTGTCTGCCGCCCGTTTTCCATGTTTTCCATGAGTTCGTCGACAAATTCCAGAAGTTGTGTTTCACATGACCTCCTTTTTCTGAAGCCGTGCTGGTGTCTGCAGAGTATCCCCTGTTGTTCCAGGTGGTGCATGATGGTACTGGTGACAATATGCTCCATGATTTCTGAAGCCGTGCTGGTGTCTGCAGAGTATCCCCTGTTGTTCCAGGTGCTGGTGCATGATGGTACTGGTGACAATATGCTCCATGATTTCTGAAGCCGTGCTGGTGTCTGCAGAGTATCCCCTGTTGTTCCAGGTGGTGCATGATGGTACTGGTGACAATATGCTCCATGATTTCTGAAGCCGTGCTGGTGTCTGCAGAGTATCCCCTGTTGTTCCAGGTGGTGCATGATGGTACTGGTGACAATATGCTCCATGATTTCTGAAGCCGTGCTGGTGTCTGCAGAGTATCCCCTGTTGTTCCAGGTGGTGCATGATGGTACTGGTGACAATATGCTCCATGATTTCTGAAGCCGTGCTGGTGTCTGCAGAGTATCCCCTGTTGTTCCAGGTGGTGCATGATGGTACTGGTGACAATATGCTCCATGATTTCTGAAGCCGTGCTGGTGTCTGCAGAGTATCCCCTGTTGTTCCAGGTGGTGCATGATGGTACTGGTGACAATATGCTCCATGATTTCTGAAGCCGTGCTGGTGTCTGCAGAGTATCCCCTGTTGTTCCAGGTGGTGCATGATGGTACTGGTGACAATATGCTCCATGATTTCTGAAGCCGTGCTGGTGTCTGCAGAGTATCCCCTGTTGTTCCAGGTGGTGCATGATGGTACTGGTGACAATATGCTCCATGATTTCTGAAGCCGTGCTGGTGTCTGCAGAGTATCCCCTGTTGTTCCAGGTGGTGCATGATGGTACTGGTGACAATATGCTCCATGATTTCTGAAGCCTGCAGAGTATCCCCTGTTGTTCCATGCTGGTGTCTGCAGAGTATCCCCTGTTGTTCCAGGTGGTGCATGATGGTACTGGTGACAATATGCTCCATGATTTCTGAAGCCGTGCTGGTGTCTGCAGAGTATCCCCTGTTGTTCCAGGTGGTGCATGATGGTACTGGTGACAATATGCTCCATGATTTCTGAAGCCGTGCTGGTGTCTGCAGAGTATCCCCTGTTGTTCCAGGTGGTGCATGATGGTACTGGTGACAATATGCTCCATGATTTCTGAAGCCGTGCTGGTGTCTGCAGAGTATCCCCTGTTGTTCCAGGTGGTGCATGATGGTACTGGTGACAATATGCTCCATGATTTCTGAAGCCGTGCTGGTGTCTGCAGAGTATCCCCTGTTGTTCCAGGTGGTGCATGATGGTACTGGTGACAATATGCTCCATGATTTCTGAAGCCGTGCTGGTGTCTGCAGAGTATCCCCTGTTGTTCCAGGTGGTGCATGATGGTACTGGTGACAATATGCTCCATGATTTCTGAAGCCGTGATTTCTGAAGCCATGCTGGTGTCTGCAGAGTATCCCCTGTTGTTCCAGGTGGTGCATGATGGTACTGGTGACAATATGCTCCATGATTTCTGAAGCCGTGCTGGTGTCTGCAGAGTATCCCCTGTTGTTCCAGGTGGTGCATGATGGTACTGGTGACAATATGCTCCATGATTTCTGAAGCCGTGCTGGTGTCTGCAGAGTATCCCCTGTTGTTCCAGGTGGTGCATGATGGTACTGGTGACAATATGCTCCATGATTTCTGAAGCCGTGCTGGTGTCTGCAGAGTATCCCCTGTTGTTCCAGGTGGTGCATGATGGTACTGGTGACAATATGCTCCATGATTTCTGAAGCCGTGCTGGTGTCTGCAGAGTATCCCCTGTTGTTCCAGGTGGTGCATGATGGTACTGGTGACAATATGCTCCATGATTTCTGAAGCCGTGCTGGTGTCTGCAGAGTATCCCCTGTCCCAGGTGTGCATGATGGTACTGGTGACAATATGCTCCATGATTTCTGAAGCCGTGCTGGTGTCTGCAGATGTATCCCCATGTGGTGGTGCATGATGGTACTGGTGACAATATGCTCCATGATTTCTGAAGCCGTGCTGGTGTCTGCAGAGTATCCCCTGTTGTTCCAGGTGGTGCATGATGGTACTGGTGACAATATGATTTCTCCATGATGGTGCATGATGGTACTGGTGAAGCCCATGATGCCGTGGGTGTCTGCAGAGTATCCCCTGTTGTTCCAGGTGGTGCATGATGGTACTGGTGACAATATGCTCCATGATTTCTGAAGCCGTGCTGGTGTCTGCAGAGTATCCCCTGTTGTTCCAGGTGGTGCATGATGGTACTGGTGACAATATGCTCCATGATTTCTGAAGCCGTGCTGGTGTCTGCAGAGTATCCCCTGTTGTTCCAGGTGGTGCATGATGGTACTGGTGACAATATGCTCCATGATTTCTGAAGCCGTGCTGGTGTCTGCAGAGTATCCCCTGTTGTTCCAGGTGGTGCATGATGGTACTGGTGACAATATGCTCCATGATTTCTGAAGCCGTGCTGGTGTCTGCAGAGTATCCCCTGTTGTTCCAGGTGGTGCATGATGGTACTGGTGACAATATGCTCCATGATTTCTGAAGCCGTGCTGGTGTCTGCAGAGTATCCCCTGTTGTTCCAGGTGGTGTATGATGGTACTGGTGACAATATGCTCCATGATTTCTGAAGCCGTGCTGGTGTCTGCAGAGTATCCCCTGTTGTTCCAGGTGGTGCATGATGGTACTGGTGACAATATGCTCCATGATTTCTGAAGCCGTGCTGGTGTCTGCAGAGTATCCCCTGTTGTTCCAGGTGGTGCATGATGGTACTGGTGACAATATGCTCCATGATTTCTGAAGCCGTGCTGGTGTCTGCAGAGTATCCCCTGTTGTTCCAGGTGGTGCATGATGGTACTGGTGACAATATGCTCCATGATTTCTGAAGCCGTGCTGGTGTCTGCAGAGTATCCCCTGTTGTTCCAGGTGGTGCATGATGGTACTGGTGACAATATGCTCCATGATTTCTGAAGCCGTGCTGGTGTCTGCAGAGTATCCCCTGTTGTTCCAGGTGGTGCATGATGGTACTGGTGACAATATGCTCCATGATTTCTGAAGCCGTGCTGGTGTCTGCAGAGTATCCCCTGTTGTTCCAGGTGGTGCATGATGGTACTGGTGACAATATGCTCCATGATTTCTGAAGCCGTGCTGGTGTCTGCAGAGTATCCCCTGTTGTTCCAGGTGGTGCATGATGGTACTGGTGACAATATGCTCCATGATTTCTGAAGCCGTGCTGGTGTCTGCAGAGTATCCCCTGTTGTTCCAGGTGGTGCATGATGGTACTGGTGACAATATGCTCCATGATTTCTGAAGCCGTGCTGGTGTCTGCAGAGTATCCCCTGTTGTTCCAGGTGGTGCATGATGGTACTGGTGACAATATGCTCCATGATTTCTGAAGCCGTGCTGGTGTCTGCAGAGTATCCCCTGTTGTTCCAGGTGGTGCATGATGGTACTGGTGACAATATGCTCCATGATTTCTGAAGCCGTGCTGGTGTCTGCAGAGTATCCCCTGTTGTTCCAGGTGGTGCATGATGGTACTGGTGACAATATGCTCCATGATTTCTGAAGCCGTGCTGGTGTCTGCAGAGTATCCCCTGTTGTTCCAGGTGGTGCATGATGGTACTGGTGACAATATGCTCCATGATTTCTGAAGCCGTGCTGGTGTCTGCAGAGTATCCCCTGTTGTTCCAGGTGGTGCATGATGGTACTGGTGACAATATGCTCCATGATTTCTGAAGCCGTGCTGGTGTCTGCAGAGTATCCCCTGTTGTTCCAGGTGGTGCATGATGGTACTGGTGACAATATGCTCCATGATTTCTGAAGCCGTGCTGGTGTCTGCAGAGTATCCCCTGTTGTTCCAGGTGGTGCATGATGGTACTGGTGACAATATGCTCCATGATTTCTGAAGCCGTGCTGGTGTCTGCAGAGTATCCCCTGTTGTTCCAGGTGGTGCATGATGGTACTGGTGACAATATGCTCCATGATTTCTGAAGCCGTGCTGGTGTCTGCAGAGTATCCCCTGTTGTTCCAGGTGGTGCATGATGGTACTGGTGACAATATGCTCCATGATTTCTGAAGCCGTGCTGGTGTCTGCAGAGTATCCCCTGTTGTTCCAGGTGGTGCATGATGGTACTGGTGACAATATGCTCCATGATTTCTGAAGCCGTGCTGGTGTCTGCAGAGTATCCCCTGTTGTTCCAGGTGGTGCATGATGGTACTGGTGACAATATGCTCCATGATTTCTGAAGCCGTGCTGGTGTCTGCAGAGTATCCCCTGTTGTTCCAGGTGGTGCATGATGGTACTGGTGACAATATGCTCCATGATTTCTGAAGCCGTGCTGGTGTCTGCAGAGTATCCCCTGTTGTTCCAGGTGGTGCATGATGGTACTGGTGACAATATGCTCCATGATTTCTGAAGCCGTGCTGGTGTCTGCAGAGTATCCCCTGTTGTTCCAGGTGGTGCATGATGGTACTGGTGACAATATGCTCCATGATTTCTGAAGCCGTGCTGGTGTCTGCAGAGTATCCCCTGTTGTTCCAGGTGGTGCATGATGGTACTGGTGACAATATGCTCCATGATTTCTGAAGCCGTGCTGGTGTCTGCAGAGTATCCCCTGTTGTTCCAGGTGGTGCATGATGGTACTGGTGACAATATGCTCCATGATTTCTGAAGCCGTGCTGGTGTCTGCAGAGTATCCCCTGTTGTTCCAGGTGGTGCATGATGGTACTGGTGACAATATGCTCCATGATTTCTGAAGCCATGCTGGTGTCTGCAGAGTATCCCCTGTTGTTCCAGGTGGTGCATGATGGTACTGGTGACAATATGCTCCATGATTTCTGAAGCCGTGCTGGTGTCTGCAGAGTATCCCTTGTTGTTCCAGGTGGTGCATGATGGTACTGGTGACAATATGTTCCAGTGCAGGGCAGTCTACTGGCTCCATCTTGCATATATCCTTAAACTCATCCCTTGAGTACTCTTTACCTTCGCTAAAGACTGACTGGAAGTGTCTGTTCAGAATCTCAGCCTGTGCTGAAGGTTCCGATGTCAGACGTCCATCAGCCTTAAGCGGTGCCACTCCTGAATTGGATGATTTCAGGTGCTTCATGAAGGACCAGAAGCGTTTGTTCTTTGTTCTCTATCTTACTATTGGATCCAAAGAAACAGGGCAATTATTTTCTGGCACTGTTAGAATAACAATCAGAACAAGGTCAAACCTCTTTACGTTTTTCAGGCCTGGTTGATAATTATAGTTTTTTCCATGATCCAGTGTTTCCATAGAGTCTAGCCACAACGGAATCTATTTCATATTCGTCTTCACCAATCAACGAAAAGCATAAGTGACATGTCATTATATAAATTCTACACGCATAAACACAAACAGAATTCACACACTCTCTCTCTCTCTCTCTCTCTCTCTCTCTCCTCTCTCTCTCTCTCTCTCTCTCTCTCTCTCTCTCTCTCTCTCTCTCTCTCTCTCTCTCTCTCTCTCTCTCTCTCTCTCTCTCTCTCTCTCTCTCTCTCTCTCTCATCTACCCACCGGCTTCAGTACAGTAGTATCCCTTGTAACCGTCAGCACAGGGTCCGGTGCAGTGTCCATTGTCATGACGACACTCACTGATGACCTGGCACTGACCACAGGTCTGGTTACACCCATCTCCGTACAGTCCTACTGGACATTCTGGTAGAAAACAAATTATTTTCTTTTGATCACAATAAAAAAACATTTCTAATTTCCTTCCAGGGGCTTCATCACATTGCACGTTTTGAGTATGGAATTGAAAGATAAATGATTGGTTTCGTTATGGAACGCATAAAAAGGCATCAGCGGTTTACTTCCTGCTTTCAACAACATAATTGTTTTGCAATAATTGAAAAAGCGAAAGTTGCAGTTTGATACGTTTTAGGTACTATCTGTTAATCAGGAATTATATTATTTGTCCAGAGTGCAGACACCACTCTTACCTCCCCCCCATCTTCTCATTCTTGCCTTTGCCTTACCACTCATCCTTTAAAAAAACAAAACAAGCATCGAGTTTAGTTTTGAAAAACACTGAGTTAGAAAAGTACGTTTTCGGCATTACCCATGTACACGCATTAACAAAGCAACATAACGGTGATAGGAAATATCACAGAGAATTAAAGACTTATCTGGCCTTACCTGTCTTACAGAGGTGTTCAGTTGATGACTCAGGGTCAGTCCATCCTGGGTCACATCCTTCAGAGCAGTTTCCAGTCACAGGGTCACAGGGCTGACCTCCTCTGCACTGACCACACGTCTCTGAACAGTTCTGACTGTACCACCTGTTCTGACAGTCTGTGGACACACAAAGAGGCGTGTGTATTTAATCACAACCATCAGACAAGGAAGATATGGAATTTGACTGTATAAATGCAGTTAATAATATTAATAATAATAATAATTCTGGGCATTTAAAAAGCGCTCTACTGCCTTTGCAGGGAGCTCAGAGCGCTGTACATTAACATGGAGCTAAACACTACAAACAATGAGTAATGCCTACACGTACACACAAGAAGAAAAACAATAACATAAACGAAGCATTGTACATAAACACTGATTATATATGAAAAGGTAGAAACACAGATCATAATAGATATAAAAAACAAAATAGGTTTACATTATTTACAATGAGGAGGAGAAAACAAACACGGGGAAAAAACAATGAATAAGCTCTACGCACATGGTATAAATATTATCTACATTATGTATAAGCAAAAAAATAAATAAATACAGTAATCATTACAGGTGTAGAGGACATGCTATGTTGGATACATAGAGCCCTTGTGGCAGAGAATAGACACACAACGCTGATGCACTCAAAAGATCGACCCACTTTCACAGATTCACAGATTGGATTGTAATGGGAAAGGATTGTTGTTTGCTACTTTTGTTTTATTTGCTGTTCCCTCTTTTCTTGTATGCCTATGTTGACAAAGTCGCATTCGCCGAAATATTGAATTGTTTTTTTGTGTATCTTGTAAATAAAATAACGTCACTTTACACTTGTTGTGTGTTTGTTGTTCGTTCTAGTGAAATTGCAGTCTGTTAAAAAAAATTCCATTTTTTAATTAATTGCACTGTTGTATATAATATAATAATATAAGGCTAAAAGAAACGTTGGCAACATTTTTTTCTGTTTTCACATGTTGGGCAATTTCAATAGAAACAGACATAACATTCATAGGGGTGGGGGTCAATCTAGTCTTGGGACAGACTGGATGAGATCCAGAAAAACGCTGGAACACAAAATATGAAAAATACTTTTGGGCGGATCACGTCCAGCAATATATTTGCAATGGATTAAAAATGGTGCCTCCACACACGTTATTCAAGCCATCAATGTAATCAGGAGAGTGCAGTCTTTTGATAAGGTATGGTACCAGTATTACGGTGGGTTTTTTTTTAACGAGACTTGGATTCTTTTCAAACAGTTGTCTAAAAGGTTTAGGAAAAAAGCCAATCAGTCCTGTGCAACACAAGTGCTTGTTTGCATTGGGGTATTTCCCACGGGTGTTTGCACGATATAATAGTGTCTGATTGCTTTTTACGCGTATGCTTTCCCCATAGTTGTATAAACTCTCTTACTCAACGCTTTAGTTGAAGTTCAAGATCGTTCACCCGTGGACAATGGACTATTGATTTGATGACCAATCTTGATTAAACCTATTCATACATTTGTTTAAACGATAATATTAAACTAAGAACCACTCAGCCTCAAACTATTGAAATGAAGCATCAATCAGACCTACCTGTAGCACACAAAGGAGGCTGTTTTCCAATGGTACAAACTGGACAGTGACCTACCTGTAGCACACAAAGGAGGCTGTTTTCCAATGGTACAAACTGGACAGTGACCTACCTGTAGCACACAAAGGAGGCTGTTTTCCAATGGCACAAACTGGACAGTGACCTACCTGTAGCACACAAAGGAGGCTGTTTTCCAATGGCACTAACTGGAGTGACCTACCTGTAGCACACAAAGGAGGCTGTTTTCCAATGACACTAACTGGAGTGACCTACCTGTAGCACACAAAGGAGGTTGTTTTCCAATGGCACTAACTGGAGTGACCTACATGTAGCACACAAAGGAGGCTGTTTTCCAATGGCACAAACTGGAGTGACCTACCTGTAGCACAGAAAGGAGGCTGTATTTCAATGGTACAAACTGGACAATGACCTACCTGTAGCACACAAAGGAGGCTGTTTTCCAACGGCACAAACTGGACAGTGACCTGTGCTCTTGTTGCAGGCGGCACCATTCAAACAACTTCCACAGGGCATGGTGCAGTTGTCTCCATAACGACCAT
>JAGGCT020004083.1:151945-161945 GCA_017654935.2 Phymorhynchus buccinoides | reverse complement strand
AGAGTAGTAGTAGTAGTAGTAGTAGTTGTAGTAGTAGTAGTAGTAGCACTAGCAGCAGCAGTAGACGTAGCAGTAGTAGTGGTAGGTGGATGAGGATGAGGAGGAAGTGTAAATAGTAGTGGTGGTAGAATTGATAACTGTTGTCGTGGTTCAAGTTGTTGTTGCAGCGTGTGGCATAACACATACTGACCATCGTAACAGTGTGCAGACTCCTGGTCACAGAAGTTGTGTCCTGGTCCCTCCCCACAGTTAGCACTGCAGTCAGAGTCACAGGATGTTCCATATGTACCTGCTGGACACTGGCTGACTTCATCGGGTACTGGACATAGACGTTATCATTATATTCTCGTAATGCAAAAAGAAAACGCAAGGTAGTGACCGATTTCATGCACACTAAAATATATCAATTTTAACATTTACATTGGGATAAAACCATCAAAACAAAACATACACAAAGAAACACAAAAAACATACATTAATATTCTTTATAAACTGAATCATCACTTGTGATATGGCCAACATATGGCCACAACATATGGCCAACTTTATGCATACACACACACACATTGTATCTGTGTGTGTGTGTCTCTCTCTCTCTGTCTCTGTCTCTGTCCCTCTATCAGCGAGATAGACAAAGACAGAGAGAGAGAGAGAGAGTGTGACAAATACTTGTAGCGGTGCCATAGGCCGACGAGGTTTAACCGAGGCGTGGTTACTGCTACACCTATCTGTATTAATTTAAATAATCGGGACTTTACTGGTTTCGTACTGCCTCCGGGCATTGCCTCCAGTATTGTTTCCAACCATATTTGTATTTACAAATGTACCAGAGAGACAGAGAAGAAGAAAGAAAAGAAAGAAAGAACAGAATGAAAAAAGAAGGGCGAACTTGAACTTTATATTCCCCCCCCCCTCTCTTGTTTACTGTCTACTTTCAGAGATATAAAAACAAAAATAATCCTAGGTTTATCCAACTCGGTCTCTTTCCTGAGAATGGCAGACTGTTGATTCTCAGTGAAATTATTCAACACGAACATCTGAGTTGGACTGGATGAATGACAGGTGTAGGCTACAGGTGTGTGGGTGGGGTAGGTGACGGTGAGGGATAGGAATGTTTGTTCATATATGTTTTTAATATATAATTATTCTTTAGTAAAAATTGTAAAGCGCTTAGAGCTTTGATGAATAAGCGCTATAGAAATGTACATAATCAATAAATAAACAAAAACGAATAAATAAAGGAAGATTTTTTTTAATGAGAGAGGACGGTTTATTAATCTGCATGACAACGCAAAGTTTCAAAGGATAAAGGTAAGTGAAATCGTCATAGGTCCCAATATTGTTTTCCTGTAAACAATAAACTGACTCTGTCAGCACTGTATATGTTAGTGTACATAGCCCCTGAGGCTACCCCTATTGGATTTTGGGTGTAGCCAAAATATTTGTGTAGGCTAGATGTTTACAGCGATATTTTCATAACGTTATACACTTGATGGCGTGGAGCAATACTGAACAAAACATCTTCCTCATTCTTTACCCGCGGACACGTCGATTCTATGGACAGCACACACAAGATATGCTATTTTGTGTAACATGTGTGTGTGTGTGTGTGTGTGTGTAGTGTGTGTGTGGTGTGTGTTTGTGTGTGTTTTTTTGTGTGCGTGTGCGTGTGTGCGTGTGTTGTGTGTGTGGTGTGTGTGTGCGTGTGGGTGTGTGGTTGCAGTGCGTGTGCGTGTGAAATAAATATGCAGAATAAAGCGGCAATAGTCTGTGTGTATGTGCATGCGCGCGCGCAATCGTATGTGTATGTACGCGTACGTGCGTATGTGTATGCGTGATGTGTGTGTGCGCTTGTGTGTGTGTGTGTGTTTGTACGCACGCGCGCGTGCGTGGCATGTGTGTGTGGGGCCACAGCTCGCACGCGCGTGTTTTGTGGTTTTGTGTGTGTGTGCGCGTGCGCGCGCAAGCGCGTGCCTACACGGTCTGTTGTTACGCAAACTTAGGCTACTGACGCGGCGAAGGAGACGAGACTAAAAAGAGATAAAGGTAAGGTAAAATCAGGTGTTTATATGTTCCGGTTGGGGGGCTGACACAGAATTAAGCTGGTCGTGAAAGAGATAGTGGAAAGTGCTCACGCTGTTATGCAAATCTATCGCGCTCTGACGCGGAAGAGTGATTCTCACAAGACTAAACGAGAGCACAATTATATTGAAGGTAACATCAGGTGGCTGCCGAACAATCGTGCGGTTTGCAGCAGCACGGTGATGTAACACCTATGTCACTGTCCACGTCACAATGGAGTCTACATGTACAAAGACTGTATTGCGTCAGCCATTGGGAAGTAAGCCGGGTAGACCTTATTTTTATATATGTCGCAGATCAATCCCCAATACTGGCAAACGATGTGATGTTCTCTACCCAGCAACCCAGAAAAAGATTATGGCTAAATAGGGTTAGCGGTTAAAGGGTTAGCATTAGCAACCTTGCCTGGTGACATTCTTTAAAGGATAAAATTAAAACGTTTTTTGTGGTAATAGTTTCATTATGACGAATCTGTTTTTCTTTGCAACATATTGCACCATACTGCGTTTCAATGGACCAGCTGCTTATCCCCCTATGGGGGCTCACCATGGGGGTGTCATTCGTGATCAAATTGTTCCACGCACCCCCGCCCCCGCCCCCCACATTCCTGCAAGTTGTGTGTCTTGTAGCTGCTGGCTGCTCTTCGCTTATCTGCCTCTAATAATACGGTCTTTCACTATACACACTTACTACCTATTCTATTTGACTTCTGCCTTTTCCCTTTTGCTTACTTGTCCATCTCTACTGTATTTCTGCCTTACCGGATCAATTCTCCTGCCTTTATCTCTGTATATCATTCTTACAAAGATTTATTCATCTGAAGGCGACTCCGTCGCTGGGCCTAACTATTACATTTCTTCAGTTATAGGTCATAACGGGGCAGTCATTACGCACGCGCATTCTATGCTCATGAGACAACAAACAGGACATTTTCTGAGCGAACGAAGAAGAACCAACTGCTTGTTAAATAATACATCACAACCTGAGCTCTAGTGACAGAAAACAACAGCAACTGAACAGTAAGCTCACAGTTAACGCAGCTTTGAAAGTGAATGAAATGAACGAGGAAACAACCTTGTAGGGTGGAACGAGTCAGGGCATTCTTGCTTCGTCCATTATAGTTTCTAACAAAAATAAGTTATATTTTGCATTACAATGATAACTGCATAGAGTAACAGGGTGTTAGCGCATCTTTTTAAGTAACAGCGCATTTAATTCCTAAACGATTGCTGTTGTTGTTGTTGTTGTTTGTTGTATACCGACTGTTGATGTATATGTGACCAGGACCACAAAAGACATTAGTCACGTGGGCTACATTATCATACAGGCTTCTTAAAGACACCCCCCCCCCCCCCACCCACGTGTGTATTTAAAAGCTGTTATGATAATGGTAAGCCCATGACTTAATGCCTCCCTTTGTGGTCCGGGTCCATATACATCAACAGCGCTACAACAACAACAAACAACAACAACAAACATAATCAGTTTAGGGAATTAAATGCTGTTACTAAAGAGAAGCGCAACACCCCGTTACCTTGCAGTTATCATTAATGCAAAATATAACTTATTTTTGTTAGAAACGATAATGGACGAAGCCAGAATGCCCTGACTCGTTCCACCCTAAAGGTTGTTCCTTCGTCATATCATTCACCTTCCAAGCTGCGTTAACTGTGAGCTTACTGTTCAGTTGCTGTTGTTTTCTGTCACTAGAGCTCAGGTTGTGATGTATTATTTAACAAGCAGTTGGTTCTTCTTCGTTCGCTCAGAAAATGTCCTGTCATATGAGCATAGATGAGTCATGCTGCCGTTATGCGCCTAACTAAGAAATAAAATATTAGGCCCAGCATGTCCGACTTCGGCTGAAGAAATATTTGTAAGAATGATTATAGAAAAAAAAGGCAGGAGAATGGAACAGTAAAGATAGAAAGACAGCAGATGACCCCCCCCCCCAGTAAGCAAAGGGGAAAAGGCATAGTCAAATAGAGTGACAGATTAGAGGAAACTACAAACACAGAACTTCCAAAATGTGGGTGGAACAATTCGTACAAAAGAAACCCCCTGGTATCCCCACTGGGGACAAGCAGCTGGTCCATTGAAAAACGCCGCCTGCCACGTATGTGCAATATTAGGCTTGTCCAAAGAAAAACAGATGTGTCATAAATAGATGGCGGAACTAACTAAAACTACCACAAAAAAAACAGATGTGTCATAATTAAACTATTATCCTTTAAAGAATGTCACCAGGCAAGGTTGCTAATGTTTAACCCTTTCACCGCGCCGGCCATATTTCAGCCAAAAATGTCCATTAAATTTACCTGGGTAGAGAACAAAATCCATCTGCAGTATTGGGGATTCTTCTGTGACATATATAAAATAAGGTATAACCCTTACTTCCCAAAACTAAGACAATAATTATGTCTTTGGATAATAGACTCCAATTTGGATGCCTTTTAGTGACATAGGTGTTACATCACTGTGGTGCTAAAATGCGACTTTGGCGCTGAAAGGGTTAAAGCAATATAATCTTACTCTGGGTTGCTTGAGAATTTTCTTTATAATAAGATCGCGATATGATTTGCATGGCTGAGCACTTTCACTCCTATCTCTTTCACGTGGACAGTTAATTCTGTGTCAGCCCAACCGGATTTTTCACCCACCTCATTTTACCTTACCTTTATCTCTTTTTAGTCTTGTCTCCTTCGCCGCGCCAGTAACCTAAGTTTGCGTAACAACAGACCGTGTAGGCACGCGCTTGCGCGCGCACGCGCACACGCACACGCACGCGCGCACTTACACACACACACACACACATATCACGCATGTACGCATACGCACACGCACACGCACACACACACACACACACCACACCAAACACACACCACACCAGCATACACATAACACAACACACACACTTCACCCACTACGCACGTACACACACATACACATACGATTACACGCGCGTGCGCAGTGCACATACACACACACTATTGCGCTTTATAATTCTGCATATTTATTCACAAACGTACACACACACACGCACCGCACACACGCACGCACAGCACACACACCAACACACACACACGGCACACTAACACACGGTCACACACTGGGGTCACGTTCCACATACACACACACACATAACATACACACACAACACCACACACACACACAACACCACACACACACACAACACACATACACACATAACACACACACACACACACACACACACACACACAACACACACACACACACAAACACACACACACACACACACACACACACCACATACACACCACACATCACACACACACACACACACACACACATAGTCTATGTGTGTGTTTCCATAGACTCGACGTGTCCACGGGTAAAGGAATGAGGGAAGATGTATTTTGTATTGTTTCAGTATTGCTCCACACCACAATTGTGTCGTTATGAAGATATCGATGTAAACAATTTAACCTACACAAATATTTTGCTACAACAAAATCCAATAGGGGTAGCCTCAGGGGCTATGTACACTAACATATACAGTGCTGGCAGAGTCAGTTTACTGTTTACAGGAAAACAATATTGGGACCTATAGCGATTTAACGTACCTTTATCATTTGAAAATAAAAACCGTATTTTAAACATTTTCTTTATTCGTTTTTATTTATTGATTGATTATGTACATTTCTATAGCGCTTATTCATCAAAGCTCTAAGCGCTTTATAATTTTTTAACTAAAGAATATAATATTAAAAACATATATGAAAAAACATTCCTATCCCTCACCGTCACCTACACACACACACCTGTAGCCTACACCTGTCATTCATCCAGTCCAACTCAGATGTTCGTGTTGAATCATTCCACTGAGAATCAACAGTCTGCCATTCTCAAGAAAGAGACCGAGTTGGATAAACCTAGGATAGAGGGGGGGGGGCGGATATAAAAGTTCACGTTCGCCTTCTTTTTTATTCTTCTTTCTTTCTTTCTTTCTTCTTCTCTTCTTCTACTGGGACATTTGTAAATACAAATATGGTGGAAAAAATATGAGGGCAAAGCACGGAGCAGTACAAACAGTTTAAAGTACGCTTTTTTTATTAATTACAGATAGGTGTAGCCGCGTAAACACGCCTCGGTAAACCTCATCGGCTATGCACCGCTAAAGTTTTGTCCAATCGCTCTCTCTCTCTCTGATCTTCTGTCTATCTCGCTGGAAGAGAGGACAGAGACAGAGACAGAGAGAGAGAGACCACCACACACCAGATACAAGTGTGTGTGTGTAGCATAAAGTTGGCATATGTGTGGCCATATGTGCGCCCATATTCCACAAGTGATGATTCAGTTTATAAGAATATTAATGTATGTTTTTGGGTTTCTTTGTGTATGTTTGTTTTGAGGTTTTCTCCAATGTAAAAAGTTAAATGATATATTTTAGTGTGCATGAAATCGGTCACGTACTTGCGTTTTCTTTTTGCAGTACGAGAATAAATGATAAGTATCTGCTCCAGTACCCGTGATTGAAGTCAGCAGTGTCCAGCAGGTAATATGGAACATCCTGCGGACTCTGCTGCAGTGACTAACTGTGGGGAGGGAACAGGACATCAACATTCTTGTGAAAGGAGTCTGCACACTGTTCGATGGTCAGTAGTGTATGCACACGCTGCACAACAACAATTGAAACCACGACAACAGTTATCAATTCTACCACCACTACTATTTACACTTCCTCCTCATCCTCATCCCAACCTACCACTACTATCTACGTTACTGCTGCGCTAGTGGCTACTACTATACTACAAACTACTACTATATACTACTACTACTACTACTATACTATTACTACTAATACTACTACTACTACTACTACTACTACTAATACTACTACTACTACTTACTGCTGTGCTACTTGCTACGGATAATATACTACTACTACTACACTACTACTACGACCACACTACTACTTACTACTACTTACTACTACTACTACACTACTACTACTACTACTGCTGCTGCCTGCTGTTAACTACTTACTACTATACTACTACTACTACTATACTATACTACTACTACTACTAATATACTATACTACTACTACTACTACTACTAATACTACTACTTACTACTACTACTCTTGATGATGATGATGATATTTTTGGACTACTACTGATGATGATGATATTGGTAATTACAACATGCTTGCTGCTACTACTACTACTACTAATACTACTCTACTACTACTATCTACTATACTACTACTACTACTACTACTATACTGCTGTGCTGCTGCTTACTGCAGCTGCTGCTGCTGCTGCTACTACTACTACTATCTACTATACTAATACTACACTATACGGACTAATTACTACTATAATACTACTACTACTACTACTACTAAATACATACTACTACTACTACTACTACTACTACACTAATGATGATGATATTGGTATAGCTACTGATACTGCTCAGTGTTATACTACATACTAACTACTACTATACTACTACTCCTACTACTACTACTACTAAATACTACTTTACTACTAATACTACCACTACTACTAACTACTACTACTATAATATACTACTACTACTACTACTACTACTGCTGGCTACTGCCTGCTGCTGCTGCTACTGATAATGCTACTGCGACGGCTATACTACTACAACTACTACTACTGATGATGATGATTATTGGTACTACTATACTGATGTGCTGCGGCTACTACTACTACTACTACTACTAATATACTACTACTATAATACTACTACGGCTGCTGCTGCTGCTGCATGCTGCTGCGGATGCTGCTGCGCTGAGTGCACTGTTGCTGCTGGCGCTGTGTTGCTGACTGCTGCGTGCTGCCTACTACTACTACTTACTACTTACTACTGCTGCTGATGCTGCTGCTGCGCTGCTGCTGCTGCTGCTGCTGCTGATGCTGCTGCTCCTAAATCCTTCCACCCTAATCGTAATGATGACCACAAGAAGCTTTGTGGTATCTAGGTTATTGACAGCAAAATAGACTTTGGATGCACACTTTTGTTCTTGTGAAGCTGGGCGCGCGCGCGTAGGTGATATGTGTGTGTGGTGTGTGTGTGTAGTGGGTGTGTGTGTGTGGTGTGTGGTGTGTGTCGTGTGTGTGTGTGTGTGTGTGTGTCCTCCTATCCATGCATCTAATATTTATATATAATGTTGTGTATGTATCAATGTGTATGTGTGCGTTTTTATGTGTGTGTCTGTTTTGTGCGCTGTGGTTGTGTGGTGTGTGTGTGTGTGTGTTTTGTGTGTGTTGTGTGTGTGGTGTGTGTGTGTGTGTGTTATTGGGAAGTGATCTCTCTATTTTGGCATATCTCTATAGGGTGTGTGTGTGTGTGCTGTGTGTGTGTGTAGTGTGTGTGTGTTTGTCAGTTCTATCTAGTGTGTGTGTGGTGTGTGTGGTGGTGTGTGTGGTGTGTGCGTGCGTGAATCTCTTGTGCGTTGCGTGGTGTGCGTGTGTGAGTGCGTGGTGTGCGTCGCGTGGTGGTGTGTGTGTGTGTGTTTGTGTGTGTTGCATGCTTTTAGTTTGTTTTCGTTACTTTTATTATTGAACTGTATGTATTTATTTTTTGCTCCTCTTGTTTGAGGGCACGATGTACACAATGGGTTGTCGTAGACTTTTCCATCATTAAAATGGATGTCTTCGTTCGTTCGGTCGGTCTATGTCACGTTGCTGTCTGTTCTCTCTATCTCTCTCTCGCTCTCTATCTCTGTCGCTATCTCCTGACGCCTCTCTACTCTCTCGCTATTCTCTCTTTCTTTCTCTCACTCCTCTCTCTCTCTCGTAGATATCTCTCTTCTCTCTCCTATCTCTCTCTCCTCTACGTCTCTCTCGATCTCTCTCTCTCCGCTCTCTCTCCCTCTCGTGGCGGCGCCTTTGTGAGTATGAAAAATTAGCAAGTTTTAAAGAAACCCGTATTTAAGCATATCTATGTTTCATAACACCAACTGCTTGCTACCTTTGGTAATAGTAGCGTGCCATGTTTATGTTCTGTGTTAGTATTATGTACAAGGACAGATTGCGAAGGAATAGGCGTGGCCTAAAATCTATATTCCTTTGAAAATAAAGTTTAAAGTTCTCAAGGTTTCTCTCTTCTCTCTCTCTTCTCTCTCTCTCTCTCTCTCTCTGTAACTTCTCTAATCTCTCTCTCTCTCTCTCTCTCGCTCTCTCTCTCTCTATCTCTGAGGTGCTTGGTATATGGTGTGTGTACGTATGTGTTGTGTGTGTGTGTGTGGTTGTGCGTGTGCGTGCGCGTGCGTAGTGCTATGTGCGTGTCGCTGTGCGTGTGTTGTGGCAGTCTGTCTGGTCTCTGTGTGTGTTTAATCATGTAGCCACGTGAGATGTCTCGCATACCCGTTTATGTGCGCTCATTACATGTATCTTAAATGAATCATCTGTATGTGCGGTTGTGTTGATGGGTGGAATGGTGGCCAAGTGTTCTGAGCTCTGCCCCCAGGATGCGGATAAAGGATGTAACAGAGACACGGGGCGGTGGGGTTCATGTGACGCTATTTACACGGGAGCACCTGTGCAGGTAACGTCAACATGTACTATAGGCATCTTGAAGAGGTGAGTAGAGGGATATGGAGAAATGTATATTAAATGGTTAAAACAAAAACAAAAAACCTCCCCAAACAAAAGATGATGTCTGTAGTTTACTCAGAAGGCAAAATGATACAACATTAATAGTGGATATTCTTTGACTAGGAATGGACGTTTAAAAGTAATTACCTTCTTGATCAAACACATACGTAACTTATTGATTAGGACTATGTTTGAACCGAGCTTTAAACAAAACCGTCAGGGAATTCCTGGACAAAAAAGCATGCTTACAAAGCTGAAGTACAATAGCTAATAATGCATTGTTAAATAATAATTTACAGTGAAAC
>JAGGCT020004083.1:147046-151445 GCA_017654935.2 Phymorhynchus buccinoides | reverse complement strand
TCGACTGGTGCCCGAAATATGGCTAAAAATAGATTTTCAGTTTTCAAGGTCATACGTCAAGGTCTTGCGCCTTGACCTTGACACCAAAACGCACATCTACAGTACCTAGCCTACATGCATATCAAGTTTCATCTTCCTATCTTTATTCCTTCATGGTGATATGCTGTTAACAAACCCACATACATGCATACATACATACATACATACATACACACACACTGATCTTAATATCAGGGTATTGTAAGACTTTCTTTTGTGTCGTATTGCATTATATTAAATTTTATTGTATTATATTGAATTTTGTTGCGTTGTATTGCATTGTTTTATATTTCTACATGGTGACGAGTCTGACGTCTATCAAATTGTTGACTGCTATCTGGATAGTGTAAGTCCTTGCATTGCATCATATTGCATTATTGTATTGTATTGTATTGTGTTGTGTTGCATTGCATTGCATTATATTGTATTGTGTTGTGTTGTCTTGTGTTGTATAATATGGTATCGTATTGTATTACGCTGTATTGTATTATATTGTATTGTATTATATTGTATTAGGTATTGTAAGTCCTTCTACTGTGTCAGATTGCATTGTGTTGTATTGTATTGTATTGCATTATATTGTGTGTTGTTGTGTTGTGTTGTGCTGTATTGTACTGTATTGTGTTGCGTTATATTCCTTTGTATTGTATTGTATTTAATTGCATTGTGTTGTGTCACGTTGCATAGTGTTGTATTGCATTGTATTGCTATTGAAATATATAATAATAATAATATTGTATCGTATTTCATTGCATTGTATTGCAGTATATTGCATTTATTGTAGTGTATCGTATCGCATTGCATCGTATTATAGCGCACTACGTAGCATCATTTTCTTCCTTCACAGGCTGCACGTGCCTGCAGTTCAACTCCCCCATCGAGGACAACGCAGTGGTGTACGCCTGCGCCAACAGCACGCTCTCCCTCCCCTGGAACATCACCTCGTCTCCAGGCGATTCCGTTCTGGACATCCAGTGGTTCTTCGAGGGAAGCTCGCGCCAACTCATCGGCACGTTGGCCAATGGCTTCTTCTTTCCCTCGCCCACGTACGCCGGGCGCGTGCAGCACTCGACCAATGCGGGCATCGAGATTGATCACGTGACCACCCTGGAGAGCGGGAATTACTCGGTGGAGGTGATTGGCCGAGAGACGGATGGCGGGATCGTCAGACTTCGACACATGGTTCATGTGCGTGTGGCGGGTGAGATAATACTTTTTGGGGGTCTATTTTTTTTCTTGTGGGATAAATATAACAAAACAAACTTTAGAGAAAATTGGACAACTGCGGGTCTTTACAGAAGTGTTATTTATATTTTTGTTTAATTTAACTATGTATATTTATCATTATTGGCACATTATACAAAACAATGCAAATAATTGCAAACGTGCTTATGCAGTTGATACACATGAAAATGTTATTATCAGTATATTTATTATTAATAATTAAGCAATACATACATGTATTTAGATTATGAATATGATCATTCAGAAACAGTCCTGATATTCAAAAGAAAAGAAATAGAGAATACATCTTCATTTTATGCAGTTTTTCGGACCTGACCTTTATTCCGTGTAGTTATTGCATAAATAATGGGAAAGAAAACAGTATTGAGACATCAGAAAATTAACAAATTAATAATATTATCATGGGGGTTAGATGGTCTTTGAGAATTGAACAGATCAGACTACTATACAAAGACAGATATAGCCTACATAATAGCATGTAGGGGTGGCTGTGATTTAATCGAGAACTGGTGTCCTTGACTTCACACGATTGCCAGTGTTCTTAGATACTAAATTAGGATCAGCTGCAAAACGTTTAGCAAATTTAGTGTCTAAAATGCTATATAGTACACCCCGCTTATAGTAAAGTCCAGGGGAGCAAGGATTTTCCTTTACTATAACAGGTTGTTCTTATAAACGATGTTCTTAATAGTAAAGTTTTTATGATATTTTTTTTATCTTATCCGAGGACGTTTTTCAAAGTCAAAGCTAACGTAAAATACTGAATATAAACCCATTCCACCCCTTCCTCGTATGGTTTGAGGTCCAAAAAGGTGATTGGGTTGATACATGGTATATTTCCCTGTGCACAAAGCAAAACTAGCTGTAAAAGCATATAGTGTACAACCTCTAACTTCCAGAATTTCCTTTGAATCTATTCATGCATGCACACGCACGTGCGTGCGTGCACACACCCACACACACACATGCACACACCGTGACCGGACAGTTTGCCTGCGGACATTTCGCCTACGGACACTTCGCCTACGGGCATTATGTCTACAGACAGTATGTCTAATAATAGATTATCATGCCTGCAATAAATTATCACATTTTCATAATGCTATATATAGTGTTTTTCCGATTCATTTTTTTTTGTACTAAGTAATGAGAGTGTGGGCTCAATTGTCGACTTAGCTCGCCTTTTCCTCTGTGTGAGGGCGCTGCAGTAAAACAGATACAAATTTAATTGCAGCCAATGACCGGACAGTTCTCAATTGTATGTAATGAATTGCAAATGAAGATTGTGGGCGGAAATGGTCGACTTAGTTCGCCGTTTCTGCCATGCGAGGGCATGGCGGTAGAGCGGGTACAAACCTAGTAGCAGCCAATGTAATGTTAGTTTGTCATAATGAGTTTCATGAAAGAAATTCGTGGCGAATAGTCACGTGTTTCATGCCCAAGCTATCAACTGTATCGCCCATTCTACCGCAGTGTGTAATCAACCAAATTTATGCACGATCTCTCTTTTATCTACAGTTTAAATAATAAAGTTCACTTTAAACAAGAATTTGTAAAAACAGTCCGGTTTGAGAGAGAGAGAGAGATCGGAGAGTTTTACTGCTACCGGGAGAGAGAGAGAGAGAGAGTCCGGAGAGAGAGAGAGAGAAAGAGAGTTTTACTGAGAGAGGGAGAGAGAGAGTCATTCCTGTCCGGTTTGTGTGTTTAGAAATCCGTTCAAACTTTTGGAAAGCAAGAGAGAGAGAGAGAATGGCTAGAGAGGAGAGTTGTTATTTTATGAGATTATGTGAGAGATTGAGAAGTTGATGTGAGAATGTAATTTTAAAAAATGTTTTTTCTTACTCCATGGCCATCCATTTTCTCTTGTAATTGGTAATAAGTTTCGTCTTTTCTTTTAAAGAAAGTCCATAGGCACATTACCAAACATTCAAGGTTGGCAACAGCATAAATTACGCATTCTTGCTAACAAGAATGAGGGGAAAGAAACATGTTTTTGAGTGCCTTTCAATTTCGTTGATGAAGTAGGGTAGAGGGAGTAGTGAGACTGTGACGTATACATTGTATTTAGATTATGAAGGTCAGAAGAGGATCGAAACAGTCCTTGTAACAAAAGAGGAACCACAAATGACTTTACATCTTCATTTTTTGCAGTTTTTCGGACCCAGAACTTACTATTCCGGGTGGGTATTGCATAAATGAGACTGTGAAAGAAAACATTGGTGACGTATTTACAAAGAAACAAATAAATACATTTTACCATGGGGTAACCAATGGTCCTGTGGAATTGAAAAGTGACTTTACAAAGACAGACATTTTTACATTATAGTATAACCGTGTTGCTACTTTAATCAGGAACTATTTAGTAATAAAACAGTAGACCTTTGGCTGGGAACCAGTGCTTTCCTTTACCGTAACCGAAATTGCTTATAACCGAGTTTACTATAAGTGGGGAGTACTGTACACATATTCGTATGTGAAATTATGTTATACAATATGAGATTTTTTATTGTTAAGATTCTATTCAGAGACCTAGTATCCGATATATATTTTTCGGTTTCTGACAGTATTGCTGTAACTTGTGATTTTAAAACATTAACCATGCATCAGAATATGAATGATTCACTGCCCACTTTAATAATTCATATATTATATTCAAGTAGTGCTGAGTTGGAAGACGACCGTAGTGGATATTGAAAATAAGCTTGCATGGGTGCAACCCCCCAAAACACACACACAAAAATAGCTAAAAATAGGCAGGTGTCCAGGGCCCGCCCCGGCCCCTGCGGGGTACAGGAGCAAAGCCCCGTTCGGGGGATCAGGGGAGCAACGTCCATCAAACAAAGAATATACTGTTGCTCCTTTTCTTCTTTTTTGTTATTCCCGTTTGAGTCCCATAGGCCTTGCCTAATGTGGCGCTATACTACTTGACAACACGAAAGGGCGATCAGTTTATAACTGAATCGACCACGCCAGCTAGTGACGAGTCAGGGGCAGATAATGTTCTGTAGCTATATTACATACTACTTCGTGACAGGCAAGAGCAATACTCGGTGGCGTACGAGTTTCAGTGCACGAGGCAGGGGCAGATAATGTTCAGTATAAAGCCTCATTGCAT
>JAGGCT020004083.1:139546-142046 GCA_017654935.2 Phymorhynchus buccinoides | reverse complement strand
AATTTTTTCCTTTTGGACACCATCTTAGTTGCTGGCCCTCTCTGATCGTGTCGTTTATCTTTTCATATTTGAACATTGTAATGTTCACCTTTTTACATAAGATTCTTATTTCTATTGTTTTATCTGAGTGCTGGTTTGGCTTTTTGGAATTTTTGCTAATATACAACAGGGGAAACCCTTCCCACTGTGGAAGGACCTTGGTGTTGAGGTGAAAATTTCACATGACATGGGTAAGATCCCAATGCCGTGTTCACCTGACGAGATCCTCATAGGATCGAAACAGCTGTCGTGGACTGGGCTCTGTCTGCCTCCCCTAAAAAGGGAGGAAAAGCCAAACTAGCACTCTATGTTTTTTAGAACATAGATCAAGAATCCAAGTTCTTGTAACTGGTCTTGATTCTAATGTTCGATTATAAAAACATAAAATATAATTTTTTTTTATTTTTTTTTTATTTTTATTTTTTTAAAATAAAGACATTTGGACAAAAAAGTTTTATCAAATTTTACTATATATATATATATATATATATATATATACAGCAAATAAATAAATAAACAACATTACACAAAACTTCATGGCAGTCAATGTTTTATTAAAAACAACAAATTTTCGTTTGTCTAAAAGCAAACTTTCTCAAGTAACCAACTACTGTACACACACACACAAGTGATTTTCTATCTGTGAAATTTTTTTTTTTATATACACTTACTTGAGAAAGTTTGCTTTTAGACAAACGAAAATTTGTTGTTTTTAATAAAACATTGACTGCCATGAAGTTTTGTGTAATGTTGTTTATTTATTTATTTGCTGTATTGACCCATACACTTCTGGGTGGTGCGGAGTCCAGCAGTTCAAGTGGGGATTTGTATGATAACAGTATATATATATATATATATATATATACGTGTGCGCGTGCGCTTTGCATATGGACTTTATTTTGGTTTTTGTTGCTAATGCATTAAAAGAACACAAATGTATTGAGGCTTAAAACCCTTCCACCGCCAATGTCGCATTTTAGCACCACAATGGTTTAACACCCATGTCGTTAAAAGGCATCAAAGCAGGGCCTGTTATCCAAAGACCCTATTCTCTTAATTTTGGGAGGTAAGGATAGGCCTAATGTTATATATGTCAGAGGAATTCCCAATATTGCAGATGGTTTTATGCTCTACTCAGCTAAGTTTAATGGTATTTTTTGCCTGAAAAATGGCTGGCGGCGAAAGGGTTAAGGATGCTTTTTCACTTCCTCAACCAACGTCTCTCTCTCTCTCTCTCTCTCTCTCTCTCTCTCTCTCTCTCTCTCTCTCTCTCTCTCTCTCTCTCTCTCTCTCTCTTCACACTCTCTCTCTCTTTATCTTTCCTTCTCTCTCTCTCTCTCTCTCTCTCTCTCTCTCTCTCTCTCTCTCTCTCTCTCTCTCTCTCTCTCTCTCTCTCTCTCTCTCTCTCTCTCTCTCTCTCTCTCTCTCTCTCTCTCTCTCTCTCTCTCTCTTCAGACTCCATCAGGCGTCCAGAAGAACAGCACCGTCTTCAAGGATGGCAACTTTCTCCTGCAGCTGCCACACCCTCCGCTAGGGGGCGTCTACAACTGTACGGTGCCTCGCGCGCTGGCCTGTATCCATGGCAACGAGACAGGGGATGCCACTCTGACGTTGGACCAGCTGGAAGCCCGGATGACTCTCCTTGAGGGAGAACAGTCTGTGCTGAGAAAGAACAACACAGCTCTGGAGAAACAGAATAATGAGCTGACGACTGAAGTGAATCACTTGAAAGGTCAGTTTCCACCTTGGGGATACTGAGTTGTCTTTCGTATTAGTTCCCCCACCTTCTGGAAGTTATGTGCTTCTATCATTCTCTTTTATTATGTCCTTCTCTGTGACTCCGCCATTTCCTTTTGCTTACTGTCATCTACTATAATTATTTCTTCCTTACTGGTCCATACTCCTGCCTTTGTTCGATACATTCTTCCAAGTATTTGTTTTCCATCCGAAGACGGACAAGCTGGGCTTTACTATTTCTTAGGCGCATAACGGCAGCGTGATACATCTGCTCTCATATGACAGGAGATTGCCAGAGAGATCGAAGAAGAAGAACAAGAAGAAGATGATGATGATGATGATGGAAGTGAGTGGAATCACATCCGTAAGCCCAATTCTGCTACCGCAAACTATATAGATGAGTCAACTAATAAAGTTTATTTAATGCAACTATCTTAATGATTAGTCTATATCAAATCAGAAAGTAAAATCGTAAATGTAAGCAAGTTCAAGACTCGTCAAGACCCGTACATGTTTTGTTTTGTTTAGCAGCAGCAGCAGCAGCAGCAGCAGCAGTAGTAGTAGTAGTAGTAGTAGTAGTAGTAGTAGCAGTAGTAGTAGTAGTAGCAGTAGTACTAGTAGTAGTAGTAAATAGTAGTAGTAGTAGCAGCAGCAGCAGCAGCGGCAGCAGCAGCAGCAGCAGCAGCAGCACCAGCAGCATCCAACCCCCACAACCATCATTCAG
>JAGGCT020004083.1:119546-134546 GCA_017654935.2 Phymorhynchus buccinoides | reverse complement strand
ATAATGTTGCGTACATTAGCAGCATCATATAAATGCATCTTCGATGCAAATATTACACATATAAATATAGTAAAATAAATGAAATAATAAAATAATAATGATGGTGCATGGGAAACACCTACCTAAGTCGCTCAGAATGTATAATACAAAATTTAGCAAAAGCAAAAAAACAGTTAACAACCCCCAGAATATAAATCTTCTATTTAGAGCATATTTATGTCTAATTTGATGTGTTCTACCACTATCCACAACATAAAAGACAATCTTGGGTGATTTCTTTGCTTATTTGATTGTTTTCTTAATCAAGTCAATAGAAACAAGGAGGAACAATTGTATCTTCTATGCCCAATTTCTGCAAATGATGCATTTCGAATGCCAAACGTCAATTAATTATAAATTAAAAGCTGGACAAGATAACTCAATTCGGTTTAATGTGTATTAACAGAGAATGTTTGCTCCACCGTGAACAATTTAAATCCCAATGTCTGTTTTCCCCATGTACAGTCACTTAATATATAAACTATATATAATATAATTTCGCGTACATTAACAGCATCAATAAAATGCATCTTCATATCAATATTGCAATATAAATATGTATGAAAACACTCGACATTGGTAACCTATGTTTGAAGTGCAGGCTAAATGACAATGTTATTTATGCCCCCTTTCGCACTTACCTAGTCATTATTTGAAAGGAAAAGCTATATCAGAAAAAAATGCTCAAGACAAACTAAGAAAATAATAAAAGATTAAAATAAGGTCAAAGGTCAAAGGTCAAGGTTATAAAAAAAGTATTTTCTAGACTAGAAAGTACAATAATTAGAAGGAGCTTGTCGTTCTGATTCCAATGATACCAAAACCAGTTATGTAGGTCAATTATGACCAAAGATATGAAATGAGCCTATTTACAAGTTTCATGTTATCATTCTGTACACACAAAAACGCTATTTTTACCAACTTCACAAGTGATTTTGAGGCACTTGGGAATGGAACAGGCTTCTGTAATATATCAAGCATGTAGTCCACATACCTATTGTCTTGGAGAAACTGCACTTGTTTATATTGACCTAATCAGTTTTAATATGAAGATCTTTAAAGTTGAACAATACACGAATTTGCAGTATGACACAAAAAGAGCGTAAAAATTAAATATTCCAAAAAATCATAGCTCATGATCTAATTGTCTCAGAGGAAAAAAATGGATACCGTTGGATTCATATTAAAAAGTTCTATCTTACACTGTATATTTTGCACATATGTGTTGAAATAAAAAAATGACTTTGGAATAGCTGGTAGTAGTAGTCACAGCACTGTTGTTGTTGATGATTGTCATGTGCATTTGTTCCCGGCCAATCGAAGTCTGACCGGTATTGCTATGTCTGCTGATGTTATTGGATTTTTGTTTCATGTTTTTATTCCATTTCCATTCTGTGTAAAGCGCCCAGTAGCCTACATAGTAGGATGGGCGCTATATAAATTTTCCTCCTCATTATTATTATTATTATTTATTATCATTATTATTATCATTATTATTATATTATTATTATTATTATTATTATTATTATTATTATTATTATTATTAAAGCCCCATACTGAAAGGTTTTTACATACAAATAAACAAAATTCATAGGTACACATATAATAATTTGGTAACGAACATAAAGAGGAAATATATACTGTCACATTCGTTACATAGTAATAGCATGCAATATTTTCCGCGCTTCATAAACATACATAGCCAAATTGTGCAGAACATTTTCAATTCTAGAAGATAACAATAAAACCAACTTAAAGAGACAAGGGTCATTAGAAAATAGTTTGGCTTAATAAATTCGTTCTGCGTAGAAGAGAGAGAGAGAGAGAGAGAGAGAGAGAGAGAGAGAGAGAGAGAGCGAGAGAGAGAGAAGAGAGAGAGAGAGCATTGAACACTGAAATGTTTTAATGTACATAGGCCATGGGCCACAATACATCTCGAGGGAAGAGGGAAAACATCACTGGTAAACGTAAAAATCAAAACCGATAAAAAAAAACAAATCTCATTCACACACCATAAGCACCAATATTATCCATTTAAATATCATGTGACCTACGCTATCAAAGATCATTTAGCCAACCAAAGTAACCAAATCTAATTCATACATTTTTTACATCAATATCATGAAATTATCAGTGTAAATAAACACCATTAAGTCTTCATAACAAACATCAAGATCCAGATTTCATTTATATATCATACACATAAATGTTATGAAATATCCTGTGCTAGCCAACATTATTGAGCTAACCAAATGATCCAAATGTCATTCATACGTGATTCGCAACAACATTGTTTAAATATTATAAAATAACCTATGCCACAAACATCAGCAAAGCGAACTAAAAGATCCAGATGTCATCTATATCATTCACATCAACATCATCCGTTTACATTTCAAATAACGCATGCTGACGAACATCATCAAGGCCAATCAAAATGTCCAAATATCGGGCACATATCAACCACACCTGTTGAAATAATAGAAATAACCTTTGCTAGCATATAATCATCAAAACCATCAGAAAGATCCATAATATGCTCACTGCAGAATGGGCAACATGTGCCCAATTAAGTGCTTAAGGTCTCACGTGTGGGACGCCAGTGAACAATGGGAAAAAAATGCCGCGATTTAATGCTCCAAAAAAATAGATTAATTTTGACCAAAAAAACCAGACCATCTAACCATATCACCTATCCCTAACCACGGAAAGAACCTAGAAATATAGCAGGAGGGTGTAAATATACATAATTTGCCGAGAAATCGATGTAAAAAGCCATGCACTCATACTATTGTTTTTGCTGAAACCATTCCTTTTTTTGGGTTGATAAATTTTAAGTCATAAAAAACAAACTGGCATGTCATAAATTGTCCGATAGATCAGACAAAAAAAAGGAACATTCAAAAGATAGACTAGTAAGGAAAGATGAAAGAACAGATAGAAAATCCAGGGAGACAGGAATCAGACGAAATGGAAAACTGCAGAACTTGTCGGGAGTCTTTATGGGGGAAACGAGATAGTAAAATATATGGTAGGCAGAAACATAGTTAAGGTCAGGGCACAGCTTGGTCGAGAACACCCCCACCACGTGAAGGTTGGCCAACGGGGGCGTTAAGAAACACTACACATTGACAATAAACCAGGGCTGGTGATGTTTTCCCAGTGCAATAAAGTGATCATTAAATCCCATGGAATGTTGATTATAAACAAAAGCTTACAATAAATGCTATTAGTGGGAGTGAGAACTGATACGTACATTCCACAACCTGAGCCCATCATTATGCAACACGCAGTACTTCATAATTTTTTTTTTTTTTTTTTTCAACAAAAACAAACTATGAAGCTTAATTGTACTAGTGGTTGGGGATATATAATGTTAACATTATTCAGGAACTGATTAATGGGCGTGGTGGATTAATTGATTTTTTAACAGGAAGCAGCTTGACTGAAGAGGGGAAGCATTGTGTTATCTGTGTTGCTTGAAAAAGACAATGTTGAAATATTACATGCTTTGTTTTGTCTCGTCAATTAAATAAACGTCATTTTGGATTTGTTTGTGTGCCGTTTTGAACTTTAATCAGTTACAACAAAAGAAAAACGACAAGTGGGGATGAGGCATAATACAGCCATTCTACTTACTGCCCACCGCTCTAAGTAATAATAATAATAATAATAACAACAAAAATGGGGGACATTTAAATCACGCCCATTCTACTATGTAGGCTAACAGGTCGCTTTACGCATAATAAAATAGAATAAACCAACATGAAACAGATATCATGTAACATGATCAGCAAGTGCAGATAATTAATCAACAACAACAACAACAACAAATACATACTCACTACTACTACTACTACTACTACTACTACTACTACTACTACTACTACTACATAACTTACAAAAGGCCTAAAACAAATTTGCAATGACAAAAAAAACGCAAACATAAAACAAATTATATGTTGACATGAACACATATTGCACATGAACCCATTGATATACACGCACATGTCACAACGATACACACATACACGCACACACAGCACACATACATACGTAAGTGGTAATGACGGAGACATGACACAGAGGGGAGGGGTCTTTCATTAGTGGACACTGACTTAACTTCTACAGGTTTAAACGGAACACAGAATAAACGAAGGGGAAAATAGCGGGGGGGGAGGTGGGGATCCATTGCGGTGGGGTGTTACAAGTGGCGCGCCCCCTTCCACCTCGCCATTGCCCATTTTTAAAATCTAATAGTCCGTTAGAAATAATTTTAGAAAACACACACACAACACCACACACACCGAGCAACACATGCGCGCCGCGCGCGCACAGCTGGTAGTAAAAAGGTCCAGAAGTGGTCGGAACAAAAAGAACACAGTCACAAAACAGACACACACCACAAATTGGTGGTAAAAACTCCAGCAGTGGTCAGAACAAAAAGAACACACAAAAAGTAAAAGTAAGAAATGAAATCACACTGATGGGTGGCAGTGAACAATGGCGCGCCCTTTCCAGTTTTCATGCCCAGCTCTTTGTTCAGAAAACAGTGATGGCATAACAAAATGACGACCATGAGTTTGTGGGAGGGAATTAAAAAACAAAGGCAAAAACGATCAAAAAACAAAAAAACTAAATCAACGCATCGGTAGTAAGAAGTGCGATTAGTAATACAAACATTGGATTTTTTTAAAAGGACGGGGGTGGGGTGAGGTCCTCCATTGATGGACAATTAAAACTTAGGTTAAAATTGATCAGAAAAATACCGGAGTTGGAATGAGAAGTCGAGCGTCCATTCCACTTTCCACGGCCACAGGGTTAGTCATAAAGAAAATAATTAAAAATTAAAATAAAATCAAAACGCGAACGAGGTACCGCGAACTAAAATGGATTGGTGGGTTAGGGTTTAAACACTAAGGGATAAAAAGGAAAGTCAAAGCATTGGGAGTGAGAAGTGGTACGCCCTTTCCCCATCTCATGCCCACCTCTGTGCTCGGTGAATGGTGATGGTGCTAGGGTACTTCTAAACACCTAGGACCTGGACCTTTAGAGAATCATGCCCACCTCTGTGCTCGGTGAATGGTGATGGTGCTGGGGTACTTCTAAACACCTAGGACCTGGACCTTTAGAGAATCATGCCCACCTCTGTGCTCGGTGAATGGTGATGGTGCTGGGGTACTTCTAAACACCTAGGACCTGGACCTTTAGAGAATCATGCCCACCTCTGTGCTCGGTGAATGGTGATGGTGCCAGGGTACTTCTAAACACCTAGGACCTAGACCTTTAGAGAAATCATGCCCACCTCTGTGCTCTGTGAATGGTGATGGTGCTGGGGTAATTCTGAACACTGAGGTACCTGGACCCTTTAGAGAATCATGCCCCACCTCTGTGCTCGGTGAAAAATGGTGATGGTGCTGGGGTAACTCTAAACACCTAGGACCCTGGACCTTTCTAGAATCATTCCCACCTCTGTGCTCTGTGAATGGTGATTGGTGCTGGGGTACTTCGAAACTACTAGGACCTTGACCTTTAGAGAACTATCCCAGCAACTTAATGTCCCTTTTGTTGTGCTGGGTCACTTCTACATAAACAGCGAATACAACAACAACAACAGTTTAGGGAATTACAATACTGTTCCTAAAAATAAACGCAGCACCCTGTTACCTTGAAGTTATCACTTGTTTGCATAAAACAAAACAGTTTTTTTAGAAACGATAATGTACGAAACAAGAATGCCCTGACTCGTTCCACCCTAAAGGTTGTTCCTTCGTCATTTCATTCACTTCCAAAGCTGCGTTAACTGTGAGCTTACTGTTCAGTTGCTGTTGATTTATTTCACTAGAGCTCAGGTTGTTGTGTATTATTTAATAAGCAGCTGGTTCTTCTTCGTTCGCTCAGACAGCTTCCTGTCACATGAGCGTAGATGCGTCATGCTGCCGTTATGCGCCTAACTAAGAAATTAATAGTTAGGCCCAGCACGTCCGACTTCGGCTGAAGAAATATTTGTACGAATATACAGAGAAAAGGCAGGAGAATGGACCGTGTAAGATAGAAAGATAGCAGTTGACAGTAAGCAAAGGGAAAAGGCAGGAGTCAAAGAGAGTGACAGATTAGAGGAAGTTACAAGCACATTAACTTCAAGAAAATGTGGGGGAACAATTTGTACAAAAGACACCCCTGGTATCCCCACGGGGGACAAGCAGCTGGTCATTTTGTAAAGCTTTTTTTTTCCGCCTGCACACGAAGGCTGTGCTGTGCTTACCTCCGTTAAGGAGCTTTTTGCTTCCTTTTGGGGGGGCCTATGTGCATCCGTCTGTTTCTCTGTCTCTTTACACGACTGCTTGATTGAAAAACGAAAACATACATTGGTCAACCTGTTTGAAGTGAAATTAAATAGATGGCGGATGGATGGAGTGTTGTGGGGGAGGGGGTGGGGGGGGGGGTCCCCCCCTAAAAACCCCCCCCCCCTCCCCCCCCCCCCCTAAGCCCCCCCCACCCCCCCACCCCCTCCCCCCCCCCCCCACCCCCCCCCCCCACCCCAACTCCCCCCCCCCCCCCACTACGCCCCCGGCAACCCCCCAACCCCACTAGTTCCCTTGAAACTAAACCACAACCCCGACAAACTAAAACTAGTTCTATTGATACACTGTATATGACTGCAATATTTCCAAAGATAAACAGATGTGCCATAATGAAACTATTACCTGTGACAAAAAAGTCTATTTCATCCTTTAAAGAATGTCACTTTGGCAAGGTTGCTAATGACATAGGTGTTAAAGCAATATAATCTTACTCTGGGTTGCTTGAGAATTTTCTTTATAATAAGATCGCGATCTGTTTTGCATGGCTGAGCACTTTCACTCCTATCTCTTTCACGTGGACAGTTAATTCTGTGTCAGCCTGAACCGGATTTTTCACCCACCTGATTTTACCTTCCTTTATCTCTCTTTTTAGTCTTGTCTCCTTCGCGCGTCAGTAGCCTAAGTTTGCATAACAACAGACCGTGTACGCACTGGCGCTCGCGCGCGCACGCGCACACAGACACATAAACACAAAACACGCGCGTGCGCGCATGTGGGCACACACACATACATGCACGCGCGCGTGCGTACAAACACACACACACACATGCAAGCGTTCGCACACACACACACATACACATACGCACGTACGCGCGCACACACACACACACGCTTGCGCGCGCGCACGCACACACACACACAACACACACACACACGCACACACGCGCTATACACGCTTTATTCGGCATATTTATTTCACACACGTTGACACATAAACACCACTCGCTTTATTCTGCATATTTATTTCACACACACACGCATGCAGCACACACACACACACACACACACACACACGCACACGCACACACCACACACACACACAACACACACACACACACACGTACACACACACACACACACACACGCACACACACACACACGCACACACACACACACACTACAATGTTGTTTTCACACACACGCACACACACACACACACACACACACGCACACACACACACACACACCACACACACACACACACACACACACACACACACACCTGTTCAAACAAATACATATCTTGTGTGTGTTTCCATAGACTCGACGTGTCCACGGGTAAGGAATGAGGAAGATGTTTTGTTCAGTATTGCTCCACGCCACAAGTGTGTCGTTATGAAGATCTCGCTGTAAACAATTTAGCCTACACAAATATTTTGCGACAACAAAATCCAATAGGGGTAGCCTCAGGGGCTATATACACTAACATATACAGTGCTGGCAGAGTCAGTTTACTGTTTACAGGAAAACAATATTGGGACCTATAGCGATTTAACTTACCTTTATCCTTTGAACTTTGCTGTCATGCGTTAATAAACCTTCCTTCTCATTTAAATTGTATTTCCGTTTATTTTTTCTTTCTTACCATTTTTGTAATTGTATAGCAGGAACCAACTCAGATGTTCCTTTTTGAATACTAACCCTATTCAACCCTAGCCCTAAACCTAACCCTACCGTCACCACTTGTACTGCAAAGATTTGTCACAGTTGTGGTTCGTTGGCGTAGTCTTAAACCTAGGGTTAGGGTCTAGGGTTAGGGTTAGGGAAGGGACCGGGTTTAGAAAGGGAATTTCCTAAACTACAGCTTTATGTATTAAAGAAAGGCAAAAACGGAAAGAAAGACAATTAAGGGGGAAAGGGGGGGGGGGGATGGCACATCTTGACCTTTACATTTCTATAGCGTTCAAATATTCCCTTCTTTTCACTCTTCTTTCTTACAGATTTTACTTCTTCCTCTCTCTCTCTCTATCCCTCTCCGTCTTCTCTCCACACACTACCTGTCCTCTGTCATTCATCCAGTCCAACTCCGGATGTTCGCTCTCTGAATCATTTCACTGAGAATCTCAGTCTGCCATTCTCGGGAAAGAGACAGGAGTAGCATAAACCTCTATTTCTCTTTTTTATATCTGAAAGTAGACAGTCAAGAGATCTCAGGGGGGGATCTGTTAAAGTTCAGGTTTGCTCTTTGTCTCTTTTTTTCTTTCTTTCTTTCTCTTTCTTTCTTTTTCTCCTCTCTCTCTCTCTCTTTCTCTTTTCTCCTCTCTCTCTCTCTCTCTCTCTCTCTCTCTCTCTCTCTCTCTCTCTCTCTCTCTCTCTCTCTCTCTCTCTCTCTCTCTCTCTCTCTCTCTCTCTCCTCTCTCTCTCTCTCTCTCTCTACGCTGTCTGGGCTATGCTGACTCTCAATTACAATCTCCCTCTCTCTCTTTCTCTCGCTCTCTCTCTCCTCTTCTCTCTCTCTCTCTCTCTCTCTGTCTCGTCTCTCTTTCATTGCTCTCTCTCTCTCTCTCTCTCTCTCCTCTCTCATTATAATTCCTCAGTGTCAGCGTCGATGTCAGTGTCAGTGTTGATGTCAGTGCCAGTGGCAATCTCTCTCATTGTGTCTCTCTCTGTCTCCACTTCTATTCTCCTCTCTCTCTCTCTCTCTCACAAACTCACACACACAACTCCACTGCTCTCTCTTTTACTCTGATACACTGTCTGTCGTAAATCGATGGTCTGAGACTATTATTGACTATTAGAAGTAGTAAGCACATCTCCACTATGTTTTTCATTTCACACCACAAAAAGCACGCCAGAATAGAGATCTGCCCCAGTAAATGGCAGTCAGGATGGAAATGGGCAAGGCATACACATTTATAAACAAATTTTTGCTGCTAAAGTTACTGCGTTCGTTCTCTGCCCCCTCTGCTATACTGGCATTCATTGTCTAGAAATCATCTCTCTCTTACTATGTCATTTTAGTTTGCTCAGGTTGTCAGGAATCACGTTTCAGTGTGAGTGTTGCAGTTACTGATAGGATCTCTGTTAACCTATGTCATTATAATCTGTCTGTCAGTGCCGACGTCACTGCCACACACAACTCTCACACACTCTCTGACACACACACACACACACACACACACACACACACACACACACACACACGCGCGCATCACGCACTACTGTACATTACGATACACACACAACCTTACAGCTACGCTCTTGAGAGCTCTCTCAGAGAGAGAGAGAGAGAGAGAGAGAGAGAGAGAGAGAGAGAGAGAGAGAGAGAGAGAGAGAGAGAGAGAGAGAGAGAGAGAGGAGAGAGAGAGAGAGAGAGACACAGAGACACATTGAAGAAACACAGATCATATCATGAGAAGAGAGATTCAGAGAGACTACAAGGAGAGAGGAAACAGAGAGAGACTTAGATGATTGAGAAAGAGAGAGAAAAAGAAAGACAGGTCACACTTGTATTAAAGAGAGAGAGAGAGAGAAGGAGAGAGAGAGAGAGAGATGAGAGAGAGAGAATGAGAGAGATGAGAGATAGAGAGAGAGAACTGAGATTCTGAGAGAAGAGAGAGAGATTGGACTATCTAAAGGAGAGAGAGAGAGAGACAAGAGAAGAGATCGATATAGTGCACGCCTGACTGATTCTGACTTTTCTTCTTCCCCTCTGTGTAAATGCACCCCCTAAAGTGATACGGGCACAGCCAGGCCTGTTGATATGCTACACGAAAATAGACGTACAACAGTTTGGTAGAAGGACCGTGGAACTTACTTCCTTGTTCTTCTAAACTTCAAAATTATTTAACACCCCGAGCTCTCGCAGTCGACGAGGGTGAGAGATAGAGCGAGGGATAGAGAAATACTTGCTACTACTTTGACTACAAGAGATAGAGAAAGATAGAGGGTAGGCCTATTGTTGTTTACGTTGTGGAGTTGAATATGAATGTGTGACAAACAAATGGGGTAACTATTTTCGTATGGTGCAGAGAAACATCGTTGACTATTGCGGCATTTGTATGTGAGACACAATTCGTTCTCTAAATACTGACGTTGTTTTCTTTTCCCTAAAAGGTGAGTAGCCATCCATTAATTAGCAATTTTATTATTATTATTTTTTATGAGAAAACAAAATCTAGTTTTGATGTGTTTCATGAGGCAAGGACATATTCGTAACTAAATTGTTGCTGTGTTGTTGTTGTTGTTGTTGTCGTAACCTGGCTTAAAGACTCCAGGGATCATCCCAACAGCCGAAGCACTTGAACACTATGGTACACATGCACCAGCTAGGGATGAGAACATTACGTGTGTGACCGTTTTTGATTACCCCGCCACGTGAGCATCCACACTCCGACTTCGGATGATTTTGGACTGATGATGTTATGCTAAGAGCTTGCCATGGCTGAAGACAATCCCCGCATAACTATGCAGAACATAACAACATTTTGATGTAGCCTTGGTGTTCTAGCTTACGCCAAGTGGTCTGACACAGCCTTATACCAAGGCGATCTAAATTGATTTTTGTTCAATACTAAGAAAAAACCACCATGATTGAGTGTTAGTCGACATTCTATAATGAAGAGTGTAATGTGTGCTGTCTCTTCGTGTAGGACATTGCTGATTGACAAATAGTGTGTTTTTATCAGGAGGATAAGATAACTAAAATACGAAGTAAAATAATAGCTATTGATATTGAATACCATATTAACTGAATATTATAATTAAACAATTAAGCAGCTCAAATCAAAGGAATGGGTTTTGATTTTTAGAACTGAAATTTAGAAAAAGTAGACACGCATTAAAAAAAAAACCACATTTGAAATTGTGTAGTGTTTTGTTATATTAAAGGACTGAATGACTGCTGAAGAACTATTTTACATAGAACGGACAAGTCACGTGATGTGATCTCTGGTTAACTGAATGTAAATATTCGCTGTTGATATTAATTGATGTATGTAATATATAGCATGATTCATATTAACTGAGCCGCCTTTTGTGTTTATTCTGAGGAAACAATCCATTCACGGTAGTTAGTCATTGCTTTTGATGATGCATTACATGATGGATTCGTGGTCAGTTTTGTGCATAGTGATTGACCATCGACTGACGATGTATGTTTTACAGAGACGACATCAAGGGCACTGACCACTTGGTGACCATTGCAGAGAGCAGTGATGTTGGTGACCAGGGTGCACACTACTACTGCACACCTCTATGGATGGGCAGTCATCGCCGTATCTCTAATAATTTTGGTTACTGTGATTTATCTTGGTTAATGAACAATGATTAATACTTATTATGTACAAAATGTTATTATTATTATGTATCATTTATTTAGATTTCCATAGTCGTTTATTGTTTTGACGCTGGACGGAAGTCGTTTAATAATGTTATGACTCATGTGTTTTCCCGTGTCTCTGCCCTGTTTCTGTCTCTCTTTATGTTGTCTGTGTGTCGGTCAGTATGATGTGCCATCTGTCTGTCTGTCTTGTCTGTCGGTCTGTATTCTCTCTCTCTCGCTCTACTCTCTCTCTCTCTCTTTCTCTCTCTCTCTCTCTCCTCTCTCTCTCTCTCTCTTTTCTTTCTCACATGCGCTCAGTGCGCTTTACATTGATAAACAAAGAACATTAAAGGCAAGAACATAATGATCATTAGAAATTAACATAAACACGATGCTTGACGCAACCGTTTCTCTTTCTTCCTATTCACACACACACACACACCACACACACACACACACACACACACACACACACACCCACACACACACATCACCCACACACGCACACACACACACGCGCGCCGCGCGCGCGCGCGCATCACACACACAAGCACACACAAGCACGCACGCACCACCTCTACACACACACACACACACACACACACAAGCACACACGCTCACGCACGCACCCCCCTGACACAATCACACATGCACGCATTCATGCACGCAGACACACACATTACATATATACATGCACAAAAAAACATCACAAAACCAATGAACGCACGCCCGTACGCACCATACACACATGCACAACGCACACACTAACATTATGCACACATCACGTTATGCTTTTCCTGTTAGAGGAATATCGTGGATAGCAGGCTGGTAAACACGCGATGTGGAACCACGACATTATGCCTCGATTCAAGACCTAAAAAGCACATAACTAGGTTTGAGGGAACCCTTCAAATCCAGGAATATCTTCCTTAAAACTTCACTTCTTATTTATTTTTGTGTTGTCTCACCCGTGAGTGTGTAGCGTTGTTTGAAACGAGCAAAGCGAAGACCCTATAACACTGACGAAACCACTGCGGGCTCATAACACTGTAATACCTGCTTAAAACCCTTTCACCGCCAGCCAAGTTCAGCCCAAAATGTCCCATCAAATTGTACTGGGTAGAGAATAAAATCCATCCGCAGTATTGGGGATTCTTCTGTGACATATTCTAAAATGACGTATATCCTTTATTCAAAACTAAGACACAGGGTCTTTGGATAATAGACCCCAATTTGATGCCTCTTTTAGTGACATAGGTGTTAAATCACTGTGGTGCTAAAATGCGCTGGCGGTGAAAGGAGGTTTAAGGTCTCTATAAACACTGTGACACACTGCTTAATATTTCTATAGCACGTGACACACTGCTTAAGGTCTCTATAACCACTGTTGTCACACTGCTTAAGGTCTCTATCAACACTGTGACATACTGGCTTAAGGTCTCTATAAACCTGTGACACACTGCTTAAAAAACAACAACAAAAAAAAACAAACTCTTCACCGCCAGCCATATTTCAGCCAAAAAGCCATTGAAATTACCGGGTAGAGACATAATCCATCTGCAGTATTGGGACTCTTCTTGGACATATAAACTAAGGTCTAACCTGTACTTCCCAAAACTAAGAACATAGGGTCTTGGATCATAGACCCAATTGATGCTTTTTTTTTAGTGACTAGCGTGTTAAATCACTGGGTGCTAAATGAACTTTGCGGTGAATGGTCTCTAACACACTGTGACACACTGCTTAATAATCTCTATAGCACTGTGACACATGCTTTAAGGTTCTATATAACACTGTGTCACACTGCTTAAGGTCTCTATAAACCACTGTGACATACTGGTTAAGGTCTCTATAACACTTGACACACTGCTTAAGGTCTTCTATAGCACTTGACCCACATGCTTAAGGCTTTATAAACACGTGACACACTTGCTTAGGTCTATATAACACTGTGACACACTGTTAATATCTCTATAACACTGTGAACACCGTAAGGTCTCTATAACACTGTGATCATACTGCTTAAGGGTCTCTATAACACTGTGACACACTGCTTTAATATATCTATAACACTGTTCACAATGCTTAGGTCCTATAACACTGTGGACACACGCACTTAAGGTCTCTATTAGCAACTGACATATGCTTTAAGGTCTCTATAACACTGTGACACACTGTTAAATCTCTATAAACACTGACACACTGATTAAGGTCTCTATAGCACTGTGAACACTGCTCTAATGCTCTATAACACTGTGACAACTGCTTAATATCTCTATAACACGTGGACCACACTGAATTAATACTCTAAAACCATGTGACACACTGGTTAAGGTCTCATAATCCTGACGAACACATGCTTAATGTCCTATATCCTGGGACACACTGCTTAATGTCTCTATAAAACACTGTAACACACGTTAAGGTCTCTAGAAAACAGATACACTGCTTAAAGTCTCTAGAACACTGACACACTGCTTAAGGTCTCTATGCACGGTGAACATTTTGCATCTTTCCTCATGGCAGCGCTAGTGATATTGAAGACATATTGTGATGGGCTATCGCTGCGTGTTCGTAGGGAGGAGTGATAATGGTTCACGTTTACATTAGACGTTATTACAGGGGACGTAGCAGTCTCGGAAAAAGTGGTCCGGCCATGGGTACACTAGAGTCCTCGGACTACCCCCCCCCCCTCCACCCCCCACCTCCCCAACACACCCTTGTGCTCAAGGCATTTTACGTTTGCAATAAATTATGTATGTCCTATATCAAAATGTGATCGCATCTTACTAAGTTTCTCAGGCACACACACACACACACACACACCAAACGCACGCACGCACGCACGAACGCACGCACGCAACGCACGCACGCTCCACACAGCCACGCGCACGCACACGCCACACCAACACACACACACACACACACACACACACACACACGCCACACACGCACACTCTGCACATGCACTGCGCGTACGTTGTAGGCACCACCCTCAAATTTCCGTCTTTGTTTATTTTCAAAATTTTCGCAAAGAAATTACCACTGAGAAACCAACCATTCTGCTGTTGGAAAGGATAGGGTTAGGATCAGCCGGGATGGATATTTTCATAAAACTGAAACTCGGAGGATCAGACTTAGAAGATTTAAGGGTCCTAAATGTGGGAGGGCGGGTGACTAAAAGTACACGATTGCCAAACCTTTTAGAGAGAGAGGAGGAGAGAGGGAGAGAGAAGGAGAGGGAGAGAAGAGAGAGAGAGAGAGAGAGAATAGAGAGAGACGGAGAGGAGAGAGAGAGAGAGAGAGAGAGAGGAGAGAGATACTGATGCTTGG
>JAGGCT020004083.1:103588-119046 GCA_017654935.2 Phymorhynchus buccinoides | reverse complement strand
ACGAGAGAGAGAGAGAGAGGAAGCGATCGATGAGAGGGGAGGGGGAAGGGGAGGGGGGATTGAGAGAGAGGCGAGAGAGAGAGGGGACCGAGGAGAGGAAGAAGAGAGAAGGAGGGGAAGGGGAGAGGTGAGAGAGTTGCGATGGAGGAGTGGCGGATGACGGAAGAGCACTTGAGAGAGAAACGCGAGAGATAGCGAGGAGGGGATGGGGTGGGAGAGGGCGGGGAGACCCATGCGAGAGAGGATGGGAGAGAGAGGGAGAGTGGAGAGCGGAGAGAGAGGCGACGAGAGGAAGAGGGCGAGAGAGGATGGACGAGAGAAAGAGAGAGAGAGGAGATTGTGAATTGTGTGCTGGGAAATGACACAACTTGTCCACTATTATAACAGTTTGAGTTTATTTTTAATTTTGCTTTGTTTTTTGCAAAGGCACATCAATTTTTAGGGCGTCTTTTATTTTGCCACGAGTGTTCGTTCACTACCGGATAACTAGACACTAATTTGCCGAGCTCCGTCTGCCCGAGTTTTGCGGACCTCTCTAATCAACCTCGCTAAATTTCAACTCGGTGAAAAAATTCAAGGTCACCGATGGCGCGCGTTGGCAAAATGCCTCTCTATTATGTGACATGTTTAGAGTAATAGTGAACTAGAGAAAAGGAGTTAGTCTGTTTTAAAAATTATGACAAAGAATGTTGTGTGTGATTACATGTACATGGCGCATGCGTGTGTGTAATATGTGGTGTCGCGATAGGGGGGAGGGCGGGCGGGACGGGGCGGGGCCGCGGGGGAACGTATAACTATAGTATGTGAGCGTATGTATGTTTAGATTAATCTATCGTGTTACTGATTGTGTGCTTTGATTCTATTCTGTTTGCAGGGGCACTTTAAAACTACCTTACAAATGGATAATGATATATGCGAGGGGGGCGGGACGTATGATATATTATGTGAGCGTATGTATGTTTAGATTAATCTATCCTGTTACTGATTGTGTGCTTTGATTCTATTCTCTTTGCAGGGGCAGTTAAACTACCTTACAAATGGATAATGATATATGCGAGGGGGGCGGGACGTATGATATATTATGTGAGCGTATGTATGTTTAGATTAATCTATCGTGTTACTGATTGTGTGCTTTGATTCTATTCTCTTTGCAGGGGCAGTTAAACTACCTTACAAATGGATAATGATATATGTTTTATGACAAAATTGCTAATTTGTTAAAAAGAAGAATTGTATTTTTTACAACAATTATGCGTGTGAAGAATACGTTAGGGGCGGTGATGTAAAAAATACTATGTTCGCTATTTTGCAACAAAAGCGAACGAATTCTGTCCTGTGATAATATAATAATAATAAATAATAACTATATCAATAATAAAAAAAGAAAAAAAAAAATAAAAAAAACCATATAATAATAAACCATAAGAATTAATAATAATTTATATTATTAGAATGAGGAACATTTATACTAGCGTCCATCCTATTATGGAGCCTACAGGGCGCTTTACACACAAATTGAAACGAAATGTATTTGGTAAACATGAAACGAAAAATCCAATAACGATCAGCAGACAAAACAATACATGTCAGACATCGTTTGGCCGGTAAAAATGCACATAACAATCAAGAGGCACACACTGCTGTGACTACTACTACTAATGACATCACGCGTGTGTGCGCGGGCGTGTGTGTGTGTGCGCGAGTTTGTGTTGTGTCTTGTGGTGTACGTGCATGTGTGTGAGAGAGTGTGTGGTGTTATTGACGCTGTTGTTGTTGTTGTTGGTGGTGGTGGCGTTTGTTGTTGTTGGTGGTGGTGGTGGTCTTTCTTTCCAACGTCATATAAAGGAAAATGTAATTGATCATGGATTTATTATTTATTTCCGTTAAAGCACTTGTTGCTCAGATGCTGACTTTTAAAAACCAAATCGCGACGCATTTTCCTTATTGCTCAAATTCGATGCCTTGGAGTAAAAACGGACTATCTTTAAATAGTCCAATGACATATTATTAGACTTATTAAGAAAAAAAATAACTATTAGACTAATAACATAAACAAACAACAACAACTTGTATCAAACAATGACTGCAGCAACACAAATGTGTTTTTTTCTCTTTCAATAATATCATTGAACTGGGTTGAAAGAGGGCTTGCTAGCATTGAAAGAGTCAGTCAGTCAGAACCAATAGCAAAGACTGTTGTCACGAGAAACTTCCTGTTATGCAAGTCTAATAATGTAGAACTTGGGGGGAAAAAGACCTGAAAGTTAAGAATAGCAACGTACGCGTGAATACGTATGCAGGCACAGACACGTACACATTCACGCACACATAATACAAGCACGTGCGCGCAAGCGCACACAAAGGCATATTAGCATACAGACCCGCATTGTCCTCTCTTTATCTGATATAAGCTATAACTGATACCCTAAAATCAACCAACCCTAACTGTTCACATACATGCGCGCGCGCGCGCAGTACACGTGCACGCGGGGGCGGGGGCACACGCACACCACGGCACACGTGTTATACCTATAGGCCTCTGCAGCTAGGGTTTGTGTTGAACATCATGTTGATTTCCCTCCCGATTTTGTGTTCGTAAGGTCATGGCAATCATTTTTTTTATTTAATTTAATGTCTGTTCACAACAATTGTGATATTAGACTTAAACAAAATAAGAACAATAAAAATAAAAACAACAACAAACAAAATTTTAATCAATTAATTAATATGAGGGAAGTAATTGTGCGTGTGTGTATGTGTTTTTTTAATTTTATAGTGTGTGTGTGTGTGTGTGTGTGTGTGTGTTGTGTTTGTGTGAGTGTGTGCGTGTGTGCGTGTGCGTGTGTGCGTGTGTGCGTGTGCGTGTGTGTGTGTGTGTGTGTACACCTCTGTGTGCATGGGTGTGCTTATGAACAGCAATACAATAATCAACATGTAAACTAATGAATCAGTTACAACAAATGAACAATCTCAGAGCTGGATATGACATTTGCAATGTCAATCATTTCAGGGCTGTAAATGATTTATTTTAATAGGCCCTAAATTTTGCTATAGACCTGTTATCTTAAAATTGTTGTATAGGGAAGTTAAAACTGGACATTCAAAAAGGAATAAGATGAATAGACAGTGGGTGACCACAAGCGCATTCTGCATCTTTAGAAAAATTAATGTGGTATTCCATGATTTTAGTCGAATTTTGTAAATTAAACTAGACAAAGATCTTTCACATAATAACACGTTTGTTTTCGTATGAAGTTTTTCATTATTCATACAATGTTCTAATATTGAATTTATTTCATGTTTTTTTCTGTTTCAATATACTATCTGGATGCTTTCTAAGGGCACCTTCTTTTTCTAATGCATCGGCTATTTCATTCCAATAAATACCACAATGTGATAGAATCCAGCAAAACTCTACACAAATCCCTTTAGCCATGATAGGATGTATAATGAATTTGATATAAAAAATCACATATCTCCTAATGTTCACATTCCAGTGCTGTAAGCTATGAAGGACTTATTTAGAGTCAACGCAAATTAGAATGTTGTATATTGCCATGTTAACATCAGATATCCACGATTAGGCCATAATGATCGCATATAATTCTGCAGTATATACAGAAAAGTCTTTTCCTAAGCAAAATGACTTTCTGTTGTTTTTTAAATCAGGGATACACAACTTAAAAGTTAGTTGCGATTGCGTTGATATGGCTTGCCATTCTGCGAATTTAACATTACGTGCCGCAACTGCAGGGTCTAAGGAATCATAGGCCCACCAAATTTCATTACAACGTTTTAGTGGTTTAGGCGCTACGAAGTGGAACACATTTCGGTCATATACGTACTCACACGCACGCACGCACACACACGCACGCCCACACACACACACACACACACACACACACACACACACACACACACACACACACACACACACACACACACGCACGCACACACTCGCACACACACGCGCACACACACACGCGTGTGGATTCGACTTCCGTGTAAGCCTACGGATATCGAATAATATCCGCTATGTGTGGTGTGCCTGTCTGACTTGAACTGACAGTGTGTGTCATATCCGCTATGTGTGGTGTGCCTGTCTGACTTGAACTGACAGTGTGTGCCAAACAGAAGAGACACAGCACAGAGGAAAGAAGCTTGACTGTTGACTGTTAAAGAGTTGACTCTTGATGCGAGTGACCTGTGCATGTTTTGTTTGTCAATAAAAGTGTAGGCCCGCAAGCATATGCAATCGCAATCAGTGACTTTGCTTTTATTAATGTTGACAAACTAATCATTTACCGCTATAGACCGCTATAGGTAGATATTGTGCTGTTTCACGGTTGATAGATTAAGTCATTAACTGTCGAGTTGTGGTGTAACTGTTCTGCATTAAACATAATTATGGCCTAAAGTTCAGTGACTAGTGTGGTCTGTGCACAGAGCAGTGAGGTTGGTGACCATGGGTCACACTTCTACTGCCACACTTCTCCTGGGATGGACAGTTATTACCCTCGCTCGTGCCGAGTTTGGTAGGCTAATTGCGCTATTTATTTTTTTTTTTTTTAAAAGTATTTATTTATTTATTTATTCATAGAATCATTTATTTATTTATTTATTCATTTATTTGTTATAGTGTCTTTATAGGTTTTTATGCTAGACGTCCGCCTGTATGTTCTGTCTCTTTTGCTTTCTACATGTCTCTGTATGTTTCTGACTGCATTAATTGTAATGTGTGGAGATACTATTATCATGTGTATGGATTGTTGATGTTATTTGATTGACTGCTGTAAGTTAATAATGGTCATTGATTGATTCTTCTCTCGCCCTCTCTCTCTCTCTCTCTCTTCTCTCGTGCTCTCTCTCTCTCTCTCTCTCGTCTCTCTCTCTCTCTCCCTCTCTCTCTCTCTCCCCTCTCTCTCCCTCTCTCTCTCTCTCTCTCTCTCTCTCTCCCCTCTCTCTCCCTCTCTCTCTCTCTCTCTCCTCCCTCCTCCCTCTCTATCTCTCTCTCTCATCTCTCTCTCTCTCTCTCTCTCTCTCTCTCTCTCTCTCTCTCTTCTCTCTCTGTCATTTTAAATGTGCACATTTCTAAGTTGATGTAATGAATTTTAATGATAATTATTTGGTTGGCATAATTTTGTTTCACACGTTTGATTAATGTTCTTTCAGCCTATGTTGTATCTCTGTCATGTTGTTGCACCTAACCTGAATTTCTCTTTTGGAGATATTAAAGTATACTTGAACTTGAACTTGAACTCTTGTTTCCTTGCTAACATACATTTTCCTTCTACTCTGTCTCAGTGAATATGAAACACGTTAAACCCTCACACCCACCTCTTATCTCTGTTTGTGTGCATATATATATGCGTCTTTATGTATGTAACGTAGGCCGTATTTGCGCATGCGTGCGTGCGTGTGTCAAGTCAAAAGTCAAAATGATATTTAATTAACATAACAAAGTAAGCTTTGACAGCTTTTGTTTTACATTCTCTCTCTCTCTCTCATCTCTCTCTCTCTCTCTCTCTCTCTCTCAATTCTCTCTCTCTCTCTCTCTCTCTCTCTCTCTCTCTCTCTCTCTCTCTCTCTCTCTTTCTGTTGGGCGATGTTCCTGTGTCTCAATTTATAGTATTAGTTACATGTTGCATGTTTAGAACCAAGGACAGAATGGAAGACTAGGCCCAGCCTTAATTCTTATCCTTGTAGCATGAAAGTGTCTGAAGACTCTCTCTCTCTCTCTCTCTCTCTCTCTCTCTCTCTCCCTCTCTCATCTCTCTCTCTCTCTCTCTCTCTCGTCTCTCTCTCTCTCTCTCTCTCGCGCGCGCGCTCTCTGTTTCTGGGGGGGAGCTGTTTGTGTTATTGTGTGTGTGGTGTGTGTGTGTGTGGTGTGTGTGTGTGTGTGTGTGTGGTAGTGTGTGTGTTGTGTGTGTATGTGTGTGCGTGAGCGCGCGCGCGAGTGCATGTGCATGACTTGGTGCAAGCGTGTGTATGCACGTACGTGTGCGCGTGTGTGTGCATGCGTATTGTGTGTTGTTGTGTGTGTGTGTGTTGTGTGTGTGTGTGTATGTGTGTAGTGTGTGTGGTGTGTGTGTGTGTGTGGTGTGTGTGTGTGTGTGTGCGTGTGCGTGCGTGTGCGTGCATTGTGCGTTTGTGTGGCCTGCGTGCATGAATGTGTGCATGCGTGAGTGGTGTGAGTGTGTGTGCCTGCCTTGCGCGTGCGTGCGCGCGTGTGTAGTGTGTTTTGTGTATGTGTGTGTATGTGTGTGTGTGTGGGGGGGGGGGGGGGGTATAAAACCGACTCTTCTGTGCTATGCTTTGTTGCTGCTGCTGTTGTTTTTAATTTGTGATACTTATGAACATATTATAATTATTTATTGATTTATATTGTTTATTAATTTGTGGTGAATGTTTAACGTGGTGACAGCCCTGGCATGGCCTTGTAATCTTAATCTTATTCTTAATTGGTTCATCTATTTTAGGAAATATTAGTAGTTTTTATGAGTGTACGTTTTCAAGTTTTTCACATAATTCTAATCAAATTCTCTCCCTCTTTTATTTAATTCCTTGATGATGTTACATGCATTTCATTGTCTTAACTGTGGTGTTTCGATTTATGTAATCTGAATGTTTTTAGTATTGTTTATCGGGCCTGTGATCGCACAATTTAATTTCCACACAAGGATGAATAAAGTTGTATTGAATTGAATTGAATTGAATAGACACGCCAAATACACGAATATCATAATCCCTCTGATAGAAAAATACAGACATTTCATCAGATTCGTGTACGCTGGAACTACAAATATTATAGTGAACAAAACTAGTAGGATTTCATCAGATTCATTATCGTAGCTCATGGAATTTGGTTTCCCTTGCAATTTTTGTTTCTTTTCTTATAATATTGTACTTATTGTTTCAAATTTTGTGGTTATGATCAGGGCTTTGTTTAAATAATATTGTTTTATGTATATTTGATTTGATTGTAGTGAGTCTTATGTGTATAATGTTAACTTATTTTGTGTTTTATTGTCTATGTAAAGCGCTTTGAGCTCCCTGCAAAGGTAGTAAAGCGCTATATAAATGTTCAGTTTTATGATTATTATTATTTAGACAGTACTGTTTTACTAGAATCATCGAATGCAGTACACAGTAGCAGGAAGAGTGTCACAGTTGGACCGTAGTTGGATTGATTCGTATGCAGTGTGGCGGCCATTATGGCAGTGCAGATATGTAAAGTTTTGCGCTGAAGCAGTGATGGCGTAGAAAGATCATCAGGTCAGCTGGCTCATTATGGCAGTGGAGATATGTAATGTTGTGCGCTGAAGCAGTGATGGCGTAGAGGACCATCATGTTAGCTGGCCCATTATGGCAGTGCAGATATGTCAAGTTGTGCGCTGAAGCAGTGATGGCGTAGAAAGACCATCATGTTAGCTGGCCCATTATGGCAGTGCAGATATGTAAAGTTTTGCGCTGAAGCAGTGATGGCGTAGAAAGACCATCATGTTAGCTGGCCCATTATGGCAGTGCAGATATGTAAAGTTTTGCGCTGAAGCAGTGATGGCGTAGAAAGATCATCAGGTCAGCTGGCCCATTATGGCAGTGAAAATATGTAAAGTTGTGCGCTGAAGCAGTGATGGCGTAGAAAGATCATCAGGTCAGCTGGCCCATTATGGCAGTGAAAATATGTAAAGTTGTGCGCTGAAGCAGTGATGGCGTAGAAAGATCATCAGGTCAGCTGGCGCATTATGGCAGTGAAGATATGTCAAGTTGTGTCACTGAAGCAGTGATGGCGTAGACAGATCATCAGGTATCTGGCCACCTTATGCAGTGAAGATTGTCAAGTGTGCAACTGAAAGCATGTGATGGCGTAGACGGACCATCATGTCAGCTGGCCTTATGGCAGTGCAGATATGTAAAGATCTGCGCTGAAGCAGTGATGGCGTAGAAAGATCATCAGGTCAGCTGGCCCATTATGGCAGTGAAAATATGTAAAGTTGTGCGCTGAAGCAGTGATGGCGTAAATATCATCAGGTCAGCTGGCTTTTTATCTTTTTTTCTTTTGTATCTTGCTTGTTTTACCTTTTTTATCTTATGTGCTTTATTGTTCATTATTTTTCCTTTTGTTTTTTTTTCCGATTTTTTCTTTGATTGTTTTTCTTGTTTCTTGCCTCCGCATTTCTTTTCTCCTCTGTTTTTTTTTCTCTCGTTATTTATTCCTCCACTTATGGCAGTGAAATATGTAATGTTGTGCGTATGAAAGCAGTGATGGCATAGATCATGACCATCATTTCCTATGCTGTGCCCATTCTGGCAGCTAAGCATATGCGTTAAAGTTGTGCCGGCGAAGCAGTGATGGCGTAGAAAGATCATCAGGTCAGCTGGCCCATTATGGCAGTCAAAATATGCAAAGCTCTGCGCTGAAGCAGTGATGGCGTAATATGATCATCAGGTCAGCTGGCCCATTATGGCAGTGAAAATATGTAAAGTTGTGCGCTGAAGCAGTGATGGTGTAGAAAGACCATCAGGTCAGCTGGCTCATTATGGCAGTGGAGATATGTAAAGTTGTGCGCTGAAGCAGTGATGGCATAGACAGACCATCAGGTCAGCTGGCCCATTATGGCAATGAAGATATGTAAAGTTCTGGACTGAAGCAGTGATGGCATAGAAAGATCATTATGTGAGCTGGCTTGATGAGTTATGACATTAGAGTAAGTTAAATTCAATAATAATTATGCGTCTGTAGCCAATCGAATGAAAGCACTCAAGCAATGTGACTGCTTTGAGCATAGCCCACGGGCCCCTATGTGTGTGTCATAGGCGGATTTGGAGGGGGATGCTACATGTGTTCAATAAGCCCCCAAAAAAACCCAATAAAAAATCATAAAAAGTAAAGATATAGAAAAAGAGGGGGCCGTTCACTGACTTCATTAATGCCATGACAAATGTTAGCCTTAGTGTTTTATTTTCCCAAGGGAGGGTCCCTTTGTCTATGGTTTTCTTTTACATTTCGAAAGAACCCCAAACCGAGCACATGGAACCCCCAGTGTATTTGTTTTGCCTTTTGGTTTTACTGTAATGCTTCTCTCTATCTCTCTCTCTCTCTCTGTTTTCTTCTCCTCATCTATCGCACCTCTCATCTCTCTCTCTCTCTGCTCTTCTGTCTTTCTCTCTCTCTCTTCTCTTCTCTCCTTCTTCTCTCTGTCTTTCTGCTTCTCTCTCTCTTCTATTCTCTCTCCTGGTTCTCGCTCTCTCGCCATGACTAGTGCCCATGTAGATTACGCCTTCAAACTCTCCTTGACTGGAAGTAGGATAGAACGACTATAAACTATTTACTAAGTGTTCGTAGACGTGCTCTAAAAGCAGTATCTCGTTTAAAATGTCGTCCCTCATTGATACCTCAAATGATTATAATGCGCATAAGCATTCTTCCTTTTACAGATAAACGTTCAATATAATAACAGACAATTGTGATGTACATAACTGCATGAATGGTTTGGCACCTTCAACCTTAGACAAAAAGATTTCCATTGAACCAGTCAAACCAACAATATTCTTATCCCCAAACCCAGAACTGATCTTTTCAAAACAAGTTTCAACTTTCTCCCATGTTGGAAACCTGTGGAACTCTCTTGCCATCTTATTTAAATACAAAAACCCAGTATTGATTCATTTATAAACAGCGTATCACAAAATGTTTCTATTTCAAAAGATTAAAAGATAAAATGTGAACGTGTAACCATAATAATAACTAATTAAATTTAATATAGCTTTTTTTCTCTTTTTTTGTGTGGCCTTGAAAGCACCACAAACATATAAACCTCACTTTGTCCGGTCAGAGTCATGCGTCTGTCGTCTTGTCGGTCGGGGCGTGTCGGTCGGTCGGTCTGTCGGTCTGGTCGGTCCAGTCGGTCGGTCCCAATAATCTGTCACACACAATTTTGGACAACTATTTTGATCGCACTTCAAATCTGAGCTCAACGCTTCAAATTGAGGAGCGCCTCTTTAAAAAATGCATTGGTATTTTTAAAAGCGTACTACAAAATAATCAAACATACGTAATACAGACACTACAACAGACACGACGAGTATGCGGGTGCTTCTTTCGATGAGTATAAGTAGGATACATAGTTTTAAATGTTTTCCAAAAGATATAAAAAGTTACGAAAATGGTGCAGAGATAACATTCTGCGTTTACAGATTAAAATTATTGAAAATAGCCAGGGGAGGTGACTCATGGTTGGAGTGGTAAAAATAGACCGCGTGCCACAAACTATTGCGATTTCGCGCTTGTTTCTTTACAATGTTCCGATTATTTCACCTTATGATCTATGTGTGTGCCTTAGTATACCCCCCCCTCCCCCTCGCACCTCCCGTCGTCTCCATTTTACCCTCACACTTTCCCCCGTCTTAGTCATTTCACTGTTTTATATTTATTGTTTGTGTTTTTGTGCATGGTGTTTATCTTAGCATGGTGTTGTTTTGAATGGTAGTTTTTCTTTTGAATACTTGTTATGGTATTAGTTGTTTCGCCCTTAGGGCACTGGTGTGAATTGAAAGACCTGTCATTGCTTATCTCCTCTGGTTAAATATGAATTTCGTTGTTTCGTTGGTTTTCTCTATCTTTCTCTCTCTTCTCTCCTCTCTCTCTCTCTCTCTCACTCTCCATCTCTCTCTCTATCTCTCATTCTCTCTCTCTCTCTCTACATCTCATTCTCTCTTATACTCTCTCTCTCTTCCTCGTATCCCCCCCTACTTGTTAGTATTTGTTTCATATTATCTTGATCTAGTTTTTGTGTACTTTGATGTCTTGTATCTATCATGCTCATCGGTTCATATAAGTATCTGTTTGCCTTATCGTTTTGTATAAGTCTTGTTTCAATTGGTACAGATTGTATTGTAAGAATAGGGCTGGCTTGAAATCTCAATCCTTGCGTAATAAAGGTTCCAAGCATCAAGTATCTCTCTCTCCCTCTACTTCTGTCGTCTCTCTCTCTCTCTCTCTCTCTCTTATCTCTCTTCTCTCTCTTCTCTCTCTCTCCTACTCTCTCTCTCTCTCTCTAAAAGGTTGTGGCAATCGTGTACTTTAGTCACCCCACTCCCCACATTTAGGACCCTCAATCTCTAAGTCTGATCCTCAGTTTCAGTTTTATGAAAATAAATTCCATCCTAGGCTGATCCTATATTCTGTTATCCTAACCCTATCCTTTCCCCAAACAGCAGAATGTTGGTTCTCAGTGGTAATGTTCATTGCGAAAATTTGAAAATAAACAAAGCGGAAATTTGAGGGTGGGTGACTACAAGCGTACGCGCGTGCATGTGCAGAGTGTGTGTCATGTGTGTGTGTTAGTGTGTGTGTAGTGTGTGTGTGTGTGTGGTGTGTGTGTGTGGACGCGTCGCGTGCGCGTGTAGTGTGCGCAGAGTGCAGTGGCCCTTGGTGCACGTGCGTGCACTGTGCTGCTGCGTTAGCGTTGCGTTGAGTTGTGTGTTGTGTGTGTGTGTGTGTGTGTGTGCCCTGAGAAACTTAGTAAGAATGCGATCACATTTTGATATAGGACATACATATTTATTGCAAAACGTAGAAATGCCTGAGCACAGAGGGTGTGTGTGGGGGGTGGGGTTGGAGGGGGGGGGGGTACGTAGTCATGGGGGACTATAGTGATACCCATGGCCGGCCCGGACCACTTTTTCCGAGACTGCTACGTCCCTGTAATAAAGGTCTATGTACACGTGACAATTTATCACTCTCTCCCTACGAACAACGCAGCGATAGGCCCATCACAATATGTCTTGCATATCACTGCGCTGCCATGAGGAAAGAGTGCAAAATGTTCACGTGCATAGAGACCTTAAGCAGTGTGTCAGTGTTATAGAGACCTTAAGCATGTGTCATCAGTGTTATAGAGACCTTAAGCAGTGTGTCACAGTGTTATAGAGACATTAAGCAGTGTGTCACAGTGTTATAGAGACCTTAAGCAGTGTGTCACAGGGTTATAGAGACCTTAAGCAGTGTGTCACAGTGTATAGAGATATAAGCAGTGTGTCACAGTGTATAGAGATATTAAGCAGTGTGTCACAGTGTTATAGAGACCTTAAGCAGTGTGTCACAGTGCTATAGAGACCTTAAGCAGTGTGTCACAGTGTTATAGAGATATTAAGCAGTGTGTCACAGTGTTATAGAGACCTTAAGCAGTGTGTCACAGTGCTATAGAGACCTTAAGCAGTGTGTCACAGTGTTATAGAGACCTTAAGCAGTGTGTCACAGTGTTATAGAGATATTAAGCAGTGTGTCACAGTGTTATAGAGACCTTAAGCAGTGTGTCACAGTGTTATAGAGACCTTAAGCGGTGTGTCACAGTGTATAGAGACCTTAAGCAGTGTGTCACAGTGTTATAGAGACCTTAAGCAGTGTGTCACAGTGTTATAGAGACCTTAAGCAGTGTGTCACAGTGCTATAGAGACCTTAAGCAGTGTGTCACAGTGTTATAGAGACCTTAAGCAGTATGTCACAGTGTTATAGAGACCTTAAGCAGTGTGACACAGTGTTATAGAGACCTTAAGCAGTGTGTCACAGTGCTATAGAGACCTTAAGCAGTGTGTCACAGTGTTATAGAGACCTTAACCCTATTCACCGCCAAAGTATCATTTTAGCACCACAGTGATTTAACACCTATGTCACTAAAAAAATAAAGCATCAAATTGGAGGTAACCTATTGATCCAAATACCCATATTGTCTTAGTTTTTGGGAAGTAAGGGTAGACCTTATTATATATGTCACAGAAGAATCCCCAATACTGCAGATGGTTTTATGTTCTCTACCCAGGTAAATTTCAATGGACATTTTTGGGCTGAAATATGGCTGGCGGTGAAAGAGTTAAGCAGTGTGTCACAGTGTTATAGAGACCTTAAGCAGTATGTCACAGTGTTATAGAGACCTTAAGCAGTGTGACACAGTGTTATAGAGACCTTAAGCAGTGTGTCACAGTGCTATAGAGATATTAAGCAGTGTGTCACAGTGTTATAGAGACCTTAACCCTTTCACCGCCAAAGTCGCATTTTAGCACCACAGTGATTTAACACCTATGTCACTAAAAAAGGCATCAAATTGGGGTCTATTATCCAAAGACCCTGTTGTCTTAGTTTTGGGAAGTAAGGATAGACCTTCATTTTAGATATGTCACAGAAGAATCCCCAATACTGCAGATGGATTTTATTCTCTACCCAGGTAAATTTAATGGAACATTTTTGGCTGAACTATGGCTGGCGGTGAAAGGGTTAAGCAGTGTATTACAGTGTTATAGAGACCGCAGTGTGTCACAGTGTTATAGGGTCTTCGGCATTTGCTCGTTTCAAACAACCTACACACGTCACGGGTGAGACAACACAAAAATAAATAGAGAAGTGAAGTTTTAAAGGAAGATATTCCTGGATTTGAAGGGGTTCCCGCAAAACCTATTATGTGCTTTAGGTATTGAATCGAAGGCATAATGTCGTGTTCCAACATCGCGTGTTTACAGCCTGCTATCCACGAGTATTCCTCTAACAGGAAAGAAGCATAACGTGAGTGTGTGCATAATGTGAGTGTGTGCGTGTGTGCATGTGTGTATGTGTGCGTACGTGCGTGCGTTCATTGTGTTTGTGTGTTTGTGCATTGTATATATGTATGTGTGTGTCTGCGTGCATGAATGCGTGCATGTGTGAGTGTGTCAGGGGGGGTGCGTGCGTGAGCGTGTGTGCTTGTGTGTGTGTGTGTGTGTGTGTGTGTGTGAGGGTGTGTGTCGTGCGTGTTTGTGTGTGCTTGTGTGTGTGTGCGCGCGCGCGCGCGCGCGCCCGTCGTGTGTGTGTGTGCGTGTGTGTGTATGTGTGTGTGTGTGTGTGTGTGTGTGTGTGTGTGTGTGTGTGTGTGTGTGTGTGTGTGTGTGTGTGTGTGAGAGGAAGAAAGAGAGAACGTTGCGTCCAATCATCGTGTTTATGTTACTTTCTAATGATTCATTATTTGCTTGCCTTTTTAATGTTCTTGTTATCAATGTAAAGCGCGCGTACTGAGCTCATGTGAGAAAGAAAGAGAGAGAGAGTGAGAGAGAGAGAGAGGGAGAGAGGAGAGAGAGAGAGAGATGAGAGCGAGAGAGAGAGAGAGATTCGGAGAGAGAGAGAGATCAGACCGACAGGACAGACAGACAGACAGACAAACATACATCGTCAGTCAATGGTCAATCATGATGCGCAAAACTGACCACGAATCCATCATGTAATTTATCATCAAAAGCAATGACTAACTACCGTGAATGGAGTGTTTCCTCATAGAATAAACACAAAATGCGGCTCAGTTAATATGAATCATGCTGTATATTACATACATTAATTAATATCAACAGCGAATAGTTACATTCAGTTAACCAGAGATCACATCACGTGACTTGTCCGTTTTATGTAAAATATTTCTTCCGCAGTCATTCAATCCTTTAATAATCATAGCAAAACACAACACAATTAAAAAAAACAATTATGCGTGTCTACTTTTTCTAAATTTCAGTTCTAAAATTCAAAACCCATTATTTTGATTTGAGCTGCCTAATTGTTTGTTTATAATATCCAGTTAATTATGGTATTGAATACCATATTATTTTATTTCATAATTAGTTATCTTAGTATTTCAAATCAAGTCCTCCTGACAAAAACACAGTATGTGCCAGTCATGCAACGGCTTACATGAAGAGACAGAATACATTACATTCTTCATGATAGAATATTGACTAACAGTCCATCATGTGTTTCCTTAGCATTGAAATAAATCAATTAGGTAAGGTATGTGTACACGTTAACATTATTCACAAAATATTTCCATTTCCCCATGGCAACACAGTGAGCTGTAAGTCATATTAAGGTATCAGTACACATTAACATTATTCACGATATATTTATGTTTCCCCATGGCAACACAGTGAGCTGTAAGTCATATTAAGGTATCGGTACACATTAACATTATTCACAATATATTTCTGTTTCCCCATGGCAACACAGTGAGCTGTAAGTCATATAGCGGTATATGTACACGTTAACATTATTCACGATATATTTTTATTTCCCCATGGCAACACAGTGAGCTGTAAGTTATATTAAGAGTGGGCTATCACTGTACTGCCTTGGGGAAATAAAAATATTAGGAGAATAATGTTAACGTGTACACAGACTTTCACGAATATGTCATTGCTTCATGAAACACATCAACACTGACTTTTTGTCATAGAAAATAAATTGCTACTTAATGGATGGCTACTCACCTGTTAGGGAAAAGAAAACCTCGCCAGTAGTTAGAGAACGAATATTGTGTCTCACGCACAAATACCGCAATAATCAACGATGTTTCTTTGCACCATACGAAAATAGTTATCCCATTTGTCCGTCACACATTCATAATTATCCAACTCCCCAACGTAAACCCTCTATCTTTCTCTATCTC
>JAGGCT020004083.1:86088-101088 GCA_017654935.2 Phymorhynchus buccinoides | reverse complement strand
TGTACTATTAGTGTGTGTGTGTGTGTGCGTGTGCGTGTGCGTGTGCGTGTGCGTGTGTGTGTGTGTGTGTGCGCGCGCGCAAGCGTGTGTGTGTGTGCTTGCGTGCGTGCGTGCGTGCGTATGTATGTGTGTGCGCGCGAGTGCATGTGTGTGTGTGTGTTTGTACGCACGCGCGCGTGCATGTATGTGTGTGTGCCCACATGAACGCACACGCGTGTTTTGTGTTTATATGTCTGTGTGCGCGTGCGCGCGCGAGCGCCAGCGCGTGCCTATGCGGTCTGTTGTTATGCAAACTTACTGGCGCGGACGAGACAAGACTAAAAAGAGAGACGAAAGGAAGGTAAACTAGGGTGGGTGAAAAATCCTGTTCAGGCTGACACAGAATTAACTGTCCACGTGAAAGAGATAGGAGTGAAAGTGCTCAGCCATGCAAAACAGATACAACGAAGTTATAAAAAACCCACACCTCACAAACAACCCAATGTAAGATTATGTTGCTTTAAACATTAGCAACCTTGCCTGGTGACATTCTTTAAAGGATGAAATTACTTTTTGTGGTCAATAGTTTCACTATGGCACATCTGTTTATCTTTGGAAATATTGCACTCATATACAGTGTTTCAATAGAACTAGTTTTAGTTGCCCCCCCCCCCCTCCCCCCCAACCCTCTATCCATCCGCCATCTATTTAATTTCACTTCAAACAGGTTGACCAATGTATGTTATCGTTTTTCAATCAAGCAGTCGTGTAAAGAGACAGAGAAACAGACGGATGCACATAGGCCCCCCCAAAAGGAAGCAAAAAGCTCCTTAACGGAGGTAAGCACAGCACAGCCTTACGTGCAGGCGGAAAAAAAAAGCTTTACAAAATGACCAGCTGCTTGTCCCCCGTGGGGATACCAGGGGGTGTCTTTCGTACAAATAGTTCCCCCACATTCTGGAAGTTATGTGCTTGTAACTTCCTCTAATCTGTCACTCTCTTTGACTCTGCCTTTTCCCTTTTGCTTACTGTCATCTGCTATCTTTCTATCTTACCGGTCCATTCTCCTGCCTTTTCTCTGTATATTCGTACAAATATTTCTTCAGCCGAAGTCGGACGTGCTGGGTCTAACTATTTCTTAGTTAGGCGCATAACGGCAGCATGAACGCATCTATGCTCATGTGACAGGAAACAGTCTGAGCGAACGAAGAGGAACCAGCTGCTTATTAAATAATACACAACAACCTGAGCTCTAGTGAAATAAATCAACAGCAACTGAACAGTAAGCTCACAGTTAACGCAGCTTTGGAAGTGAATGAAATGACGAAGGAACAACCTTTAGGGTGGAACGAGTCAGGGCATTCTTGTTTCGTACATTATCGTTTCTAAAAAAACTGTTTTGTTTTATGCAAACAAGTGATAACTTCAAGGTAACAGGGTGCTGCGTTTATTTTTAGGAACAGTATTGTAATTCCCTAAACTGTTGTTGTTGTTGTATTCGCTGTTTATGTAGAAGTGACCCAGCACCACAAAAGGGACATTAAGTCAATGGGCTAGATTCTCTAAAGGTCCAGGTCCTAGGTGTTTAGAAGTACCCCAGCACCATCACCATTCACCGAGCACAGAGGTGGGCATGATTCTCTAAAGGTCCAGGTCCTAGGTGTTTAGAAGTACCCCAGCACCATCACCATTCACCGAGCACAGAGGTGGGCATGATTCTCTAAAGGTCCAGGTCCTAGGTGTTTAGAAGTACCCCAGCACCATCACCATTCACCGAGCACAGAGGTGGGCATGATTCTCTAAAGGTCCAGGTCCTAGGTGTTTAGAAGTACCCCAGCACCATCACCATTCACCGAGCACAGAGGTGGGCATGATTCTCTAAAGGTCCAGGTCCTAGGTGTTTAGAAGTACCCTAGCACCATCACCATTCACCGAGCACAGAGGTGGGCATGATTCTCTAAAGGTCCAGGTCCTAGGTGTTTAGAAGTACCCCAGCACCATCACCATTCACCGAGCACAGAGGTGGGCATGATTCTCTAAAGGTCCAGGTCCTAGGTGTTTAGAAGTACCCTAGCACCATCACCATTCACCGAGCACAGAGGTGGGCATGAGATGGGGAAAGGGCGTACCACTTCTCACTCCCAATGCTTTGACTTTCCTTTTTATCCCTTAGTGTTTAAACCCTAACCCACCAATCCATTTTAGTTCGCGGTACCTCGTTCGCGTTTTGATTTTATTTTAATTTTTAATTATTTTCTTTATGACTAACCCTGTGGCCGTGGAAAGTGGAATGGACGCTCGACTTCTCATTCCAACTCCGGTATTTTTCTGATCAATTTTAACCTAAGTTTTAATTGTCCATCAATGGAGGACCTCACCCCACCCCCGCCTTTTCAAAAAAAAAATGTTTGTATTACTAATCGCACTTCTTACTACCGATGCGTTGATTTAGTTTTTTTGTTTTTTGATCGTTTTTGCCTTTGTTTTTTAATTCCCTCCCACAAACTCATGGTCGTCATTTTGTTATGCCATCACTGTTTTCTGAACAAAGAGCTGGGCATGAAAACTGGAAAGGGCGCGCCATTGTTCACTGCCACCCATCAGTGTGATTTCATTTCTTACTTTTACTTTTTGTGTGTTCTTTTTGTTCTGACCACTGCTGGAGTTTTTACCACCAATTTGTGGTGTGTGTCTGTTTTGTGACTGTGTTCTTTTTGTTCCGACCACTTCTGGACCTTTTACTACCACTGTGCGCGCGCGCGCGCGTGTGTGTGTGTGTGTGTGTGTGTGTGTGTGTGTTTTCTAAATTATTACTAACTGCTATTAGATGTTAAAATGGGCATGGCGAGTGGAAGGGGCGCGCCACTTGTCACACCCACTGCAATGGATCCCCCCCCTCCCCCCCTCTATTTTCCCCTTCTTTATTCTGTGTTCAGTTTAAACCTGTAGAAGTTGTCAGTGTCCACTAATGAAAGACCCCTCCCCTCTGTGTCATGTCTCCGTCATTACCACTTACGTATGTATGTGTGCTGTGTGTGCGTGTATGTGTGTATCGTTGTGACATGTGCGTGTATATCAATGGGTTCATGTGCAATATGTGTTCATGTCAACATATAATTTGTTTTATGTTTGCGTTTTTGTCATTTCAAATTTGTTTTAGGCCTTTTGTAAGTAGTAGTAGTAGTAGTAGTAGTAGTAGTAGTAGTAGTAGTAGTAGTAGTAGTAGTAGTAGTTGTTGTTGTTGTTGTTGTTATTTATTATCTGCACTTGCTGATCATGTTGCTGATGCCTGTTTCATGTTGTTATTCTATTTTATTATGTGTAAAGCGCCCTGTAGCCTACTTCGTAGGATGGGCGTTATTTAAATGTCCCCCATTATTATTATTATTATTATTATTACTTAGAGCGGTGGGCAGTAAGTAGAATGGCTGTATTATGCCTCATCCCCACTTGTCGTTTTTCTTTTGTTGTAACTGATTAAAGTTCAAAACGGCACACAGACAAATGGAAACTGACGTTTTTTTAATTGACGAGACAAAACCAAGCATGTAATATTTCAACATTGTCTTTTTCAAGCAACACAGATAACACAATGCTTCCCCTCTTCAGTCAAGCTGCTTCCTGTTAAAAAATCAATTAATCCACCACGCCCATTAATCAGTTCCTGAATAATGTTAACATTATATATCCCCAACCACTAGTACAATTAAGCTTCATAGTTTGTTTTTGTTTTCCATTATGAAGTACTGCGTGTTGCATAATGATGGGCTCAGGTTGTGGAATGTACGTATCAGTTCTCACTCCCACTAATAGCATTTATTGTAAGCTTTTGTTTATAATCAACATTCCATGGGATTTAATGATCACTTTATTGCACTGGGAAAACATCACCAGCCCTGGTTTATTGTCAATGTGTAGTGTTTCTTAACGCCCCCGTTGGCCAACCTTCACGTGGTGGGGGTGTTCTCGACCAAGCTGTGCCCTGACCTTAACTATGTTTCTGCCTACCATATATTTTACTATCTCGTTTCCCCCATAAAGACTCCCGACAAGTTCTGCAGTTTTCCATTTCGTCTGATTCCTGTCTCCCCGGATTCCCAATCTGTTCTTTCATTTTTCGTTACAAATCTATCTTTTGAATGTTCCTTTTTTTTGTCTGATCTATCGGACAATTTATGACATGCCAGTTGTTTTTTTGACTTAAAATTTATCAACCAAAAAAAGGAATGGTTCCAGCAAAAAAATAGTATAAGTGCATGGCTTTGTACATCGATTTCTCGGCAAATATGTAGATTTACACCCTCCTGCTCCATTTCTTGGTTCTTTCCGTGGTTAGGGATAGGGTTAGGGTTAGATGGTCTGGTTTTTTTTGGTCAAAATCATCTATTTTTTTTGGAGCATTAAATCGCTGCCTTTTTTTCCCATTGTTCACTGGCGTCCACACGTGAGACCTTACGCACTTGAGTCGGCACTTGTTCATTCTGCAGTGAGTAAAGTATGGATCTTTCTGATGGTTTTGATGATTATATGCTAGCAAAGGTTATTTCTATTATTTCAACAGGTGTGGTTGATATGTGCCCGATATTTGGACATTTTGATTGGCCTTGATGATGTTCGTCAGCATGCGTTATTTGAAATGTAAACGGATGATGTTGATGTGAATGATATAGATGACATCTGGATCTTTTAGTTCGCTTTGCTGATGTTTGTGGCATAGGTTATTTTATAATAATTAAACAATTAATGTTGTTGCGAATCACGTATGAATGACATTTGGATCATTTGGTTAGCTCAATAATGTTGGCTAGCACAGGATATTTCATAACATTTATGTGTATGATATATAAATGAAATCTGGATCTTGATGTTTGTTATGAAGACTTAATGGTGTTTATTTACACTGATAATTTCATGATATTGATGTAAAAAATGTATGAATTAGATTTGGTTACTTTGGTTGGCTAAATGATCTTTGATAGCGTAGGTCACATGATATTTAAATGGATAATATTGGTGCTTATGGTGTGTGAATGAGATTTTTTAAATTTTATCGGTTTTGATTTTTACCTTTGCCAGTGATGTGTTCCCCCTTGCCTCGAGATGTATTGTGTGCATGGCCAATGTACATTAAAACATTTCAGTGTTCAATGCTCTCTCTCTCTCTCTCTCTCTCTCTCTCTCTCTCTCTCTCTCTCTCTCTCTCTCTCTCTCTCTCTCTCTCTCTCTCTCTACGCAGAACGAATTTATTAAGCCAAACTATTCTAATGACCCTTGTCTCTTTAAGTTGGTTTTATTGTTATCTTCTAGAATTGAAAATGTTCTGCACAATTTGGCTATGTATGTTTATGAAGCGCGGAAAATATTGCATGCTATTACTATGTAACGAATGTGACAGTATATATTTCCTCTTTATGTTCGTTACCATTATTATATGTGTACCTATGAATTTTGTTTATTTGTATGTAAAACCCTTTCAGTATGGGGCTTTAATAATAATAATAATAATAATAATAATAATAATAATAATAATAATATAATAATAATGATAATAATAATGATAATAATAATAATAATAATAATAATGAGGAAACATTTATATAGCGCCCATCCTACTATGTAGGCTACAGGGCGCTTTACACAGAATTGAAATGGAATAAAAACATGAAACAAAAAAATCCAATAACATAAGTTGACATAGCAATACCGGTCAGACTTCGATTGGCCGGGAACAATGTACATGACAATCATCAACAACAACAGTGCTGTGACTACTACTACCAGCTATTCCAAAGTCAATTTTTTATTTCAACACATATGTGCAAAATATACAGTGTAAGATAGAACTTTTTAATATGAATCCAACGGTATCCATTTTTTTCCTCTAAGACAATTAGATCATGAGTTATGATTTTTTGAATATTTAATTTTTACGCTCTTTTTGTGTCATATTGCAAATTCGTGTATTGTTCAACTTTAAAGATCTTCATATTAAAACTGATTAGGTCAATATAAACAAGTGCAGTTTCTCCAAGACAATAGGTATGTGGACTACATGCTTGATTTATTACAGAAGCCTGTTCCATTCCCAAGTGCCTCAAAATCACTTGTGAAGTTGGTAAAAATAGCGTTTTTGTGTGTACAGAATGATAACATGAAACTTGTAAATAGGCTCATTTCATATCTTTGGTCATAATTGACCTACATAACTGGTTTTGGTATCATTGGAATCAGAACGACAAGCTCCTTCTAATTATTGTACTTTCTAGTCTAGAAAATACTTTTTTTTAAACCTTGACCTTGACCTTTGACCTTATTTTAATCTTTTATTATTTTCTTAGTTTGTCTTGAGCATTTTTTTCTGATATAGCTTTTCCTTTCAAATAATGACTAGGTAAGTGCGAAAGGGGGCATAAATAACATTGTCATTTAGCCTGCACTTCAAACATAGGTTACCAATGTCGAGTGTTTTCATACATATTTATATTGTGATATTTATATGAAGATGCTTTTTATTGATGCTGTTAATGTACGCGAAATTATATTATATATAGTTTATATATTAAGTGACTGTACATGGGGAAAACAGACATTGGGATTTAAATTGTTCACGGTGGAGCAAACATTCTTTGTTAATACACATTAAACCGAATTGAGTTATCTTGTCCAGCTTTTAATTTATAATTAATTGACGTTTGGCATTCGAAATAGCATCATTTGCAGAAATTGGGCATAGAAGATACAACTTTGCCTCTTTGTTTCTATTGACTTGATTTAGAAAACAATTAAATAAACAAAGAAATCACCCAAGATTGTCTTTTATGTTCTTGATGCAGACATAAATTGGCCCTAAATAGAAAATTGATATTTTGGGGGTTGTTGACTATTTTTGGCTTTTGCTAAAAACATTCTGAGCGACTTATTTTGTAGGTTTTTCCCATGCACCATCATTATTATTTTATTATTTGTTTTTTTATTTAATGTATTATATTTGTATCGTAATATTTATATGAATATGCATTTTAGCTATGCTTCTAATGTACGCGAAAGTTTTCTTGTAGGCCTACGCGAGTGATTTCATTCCTAGTTTGTTTTGTAATATTTATATGAAGACACATGTTTCGTTATGCTGTTTATATACACGAAATTATATTCTGTTCGTGCTAGGTTTTCTTTTGTGCAGGGCTCATAATATGTACGTTTTTATGATTTTATATTCTTTGTTTTTTTAAATTTCCTATTGTTTATTGCTTTAAAATCCTTTAGAGATATGCTATAGTGCTGTGTGCATCACGTTTTCTTCTTTTTGATGTATGCATTTAAAATTAAATCGTACCAAGTAACACAGGGATGGTTTTGAGTCCTCTCTCTCTCACACACACACACACCTACACACACACCTGCACACACACACACACACACACACACACACACACACACACACACACACACACACACACACACAGCTGTCTTCGAAATAGAACAAAATAAAGAACTACAAATTGTGATATTCACCATTTTCTCCCAGCTACCAACTGTCATTTGGATGTCTACTCTCTATTTAAAATACACAGGAATCAAAATATATGCCCAAAACGCAACGTTACTATTCATTTGTTTGTCTGTGCGACTACTTGAATGTACATAATATTTATACATTAGCATTTAGATCATTAAAGTGTGCCATGGTTTAGATAAAGAAAAAGAAGTGAAAAAAGCGACATCGGGAGTTTGTTGTTCTTGCTTTGTACCAAACCATTATATGTCCGTTTAGTGTCTGTCAGTTTGCCTAGCTTTCGTGTGTGTGTGTGTGTGTGTGTGTGTGTGTGTGTGTGTGTGTGTGTGTGTGTGTGTGTGTGTGTGTGTGTGTGTGTGTGAGTGTGCGTGCGTGCGTGCGCGTGTGCGTGCGTGCGTGCGCGCGCGCGTGCGTGCGTGTGTGTGTGTGTGTGCGTGCGTGTGCGTGTTTGCGTGCGTGTGCGTACGTCCGCGCGCCCGCGTATGTATGTGTGTATGCATGCGCGCGCATGTTTCTCTGTCTGTCTGACTCTTTCTGTGTCTTGTCTGTCTGTCTGTATGTCACTGTCACTGGTAATGTGACATTGGCGAATCGGAAACAGCAGGCATGCACAACAGATTGATTATGCCAAGGTTTCTTCAAATACATTTAGTAGTGTAGGCGATGTGAAGCGGGGCATATGTTTTGTCTACACATGGAGCACACTATAACAAACAGATAACGGGTCAAACGCAAAGACTCTCGTTGATTTGCAGTGCACTCTCGCTGTAGCATGCTGATACTACAAAAATACTTACAATACTCATTTGTTTATTTTTTAAGTCAAAATCCCCAAAACAAGTCTGTCGTCTGTTAATTTTCAATACAAATCAAGTCACCTGTTTAGGCGAGGGTAAATAAGCAGACACACGGACATGCAGAAAACAGCGAGGTCTCCTTTCTTATTTTAAACTAACTCATTTTAGGAAAACGTGAACAGACTGTGACGTCATTGGATCAGACACATTGCAAATTTTGTATACAAGTGTGAAGTGACTCATTCCCCTAACGACTACTACTACTACTGCTGCTGCTACTACTACTACTACTACTACTACTACTACTACTACTACTACTACTACTACTACTACTACTACTACTACTACTACTACTACTACTACTACTACTACTACTACTACTGCTGCTGCTGCTGCTGCTGCTGCTGCTGCTGCTAACTGCTGCTACTACTACTACTACTACTACTACTACTACTGCTGCTGCTGCTGCTGCTGCTGGTACTATTACTACTACTACTACTACTGCTACTGCTGCTGCTGCTGCTGCTGCTGCTGCTACTACTGCTGCTACTACTACTACTACTACTACTACTACTACTACTACTACTACTACTACTACTACTACTACTACTACTACTACTACTACTACTACTACTAATGCTGCTGCTGCTACTGCTGGTACTACTACCACTACTACCACTACTATTACTACTACTACTACTACTACTACTACTACTACTACTACTACTACTACTACTACTACTACTACTACTACTACTACTACTACTACTACTACTACTACTACTACTACTGCTGCTGCTGCTGCTGCTACTACTACTACTACTACTACTACTACTACTACTACTACTGCTGCTGCTGCTGCTGGTACTACTACTACTACTACTACTACTACTACTACTACGACTACTACTACTACTACTACTACTACTACTACTACTACTACTACTACTACTACTACTACTACTACGACTACGACTACGACTACTACTACTATACTACTACTACTACTACTACTACTACTACTACTACTACTACTACTACTACTACTACTACTACTACTACTACTACTACTACTACTACTACTACTACTACTGCTGCTGCTGCTGCTGCTGCTGCTGCTGCTGCTGCTGCTGCTGCTGCTGCTGCTGCTGCTGCTGCTGCTGCTGCTGCTGCTGCTGGTACTACTACTACTACTACTACTACTACTACTACGACTACTACTACTACTACTACTACTACTACTACTACTACTACTGCTGCTGCTGCTGCTGCTGCTGCTGCTGCTGCTGCTGTACTTTTGCTTCTGCTACTACTGCTACTGCTACTACTACTACTACTACTACTACTACTACTACTACTACTACTGCTGCTGCTGCTGCTACTGCTGCTGCTACTGCTACTACTACTACTACTACTACTACTACTACTACTACTACTACTGCTGCTGCTGCTGCTGCTGCTGCTGCTGCTGCTGCTGCTGGTACTTCTTCTGCTACTACTACTACTACTACTACTACTACTACTACTACTACTACTACTTCAACTTCAACTTCAACTTTGTTTTATCCTCATACAAGGATAATTTTGTTGTGGACACGTCAGTAAAATACACGATACACTAATGTAGTTTATTTCTTAAATACCAACAGATATATGCATGCATTAAGGACACACTGACCCACCACGATTAAGTCCCTTGTTTTTTTTCTGGGTAGCTGTGACCCACATACAAATGTCCCCAACTTCAAATTGAGGCTGCTCTTTAAAAATGATGTTTCGATTTCAATTTGGGGCATTTGTATGGGAGTCAAACCTGATCAAAACAAGATTTCTTACCAGCTATAAGAGGGAAAACACGTGAAACCCGTGATATTTGCACGTGATCTGGCGGGTCTTTAAAACATAGTTTACAAACGTGTACCCATTATCTCACATCTAAAACATCCCGAGTTATATCCCCTACCCTGAGTTGAAACATAGACCCTACCAGAACCATCAAACCAACGACCTCTCCCCCCCCCCCCCTCTCTCTCCCTCCAAACCCACATCCCCCTCTTCTTTCGCACATATACAATGCTATGTAAACTACAATGATCTAAAATGATGCATCACATTCTGGCGGGCTGGGCGAATCTTTGTTTATAGTGATGATGCCTTGCCCAGGGTACATCCCCACTCTCTCGGCCAAAGGGATTTGAGGACACAGCTGGCGTTGAGGAAGGTCGCCAAAGGCCAGCCCATCCCTTTGACTGCAGCAGCAGAGCCGGCGCAAGGAGTCACAGTCTTCCGCAAGAGACTAAACTGTATCATGATGTTTCATTAACAACAGCATAGGCCCATTAAAACGATGATACTACTACTACTACTACTACTACTACTACTACTACTACTACTACTACTACTACTACTACTACTACTACTACTACCATAATACTAATCTTAATCCTACCCCTAACCACCAGAACCACTCAGAAATCAGGGATGGACAAGGAATCCGGTGAAGGAGGAAGGCTGGAACCAGAAGGAACTGTTCAGAGCGCTCTGCAGCCACACCCGCTGGCCGGCTTCTAAAGCCACCGTGGCCTGCAGTGACCCTGCAGCAGTCAGATCGTCACTGGCCACCCACACGTAGCCCAGTTCTCCATTCCCCGGAAGACCCCCGTGGCTGTCCACCCTCAGGGACCAGGCGGCGTCCTTGTGGGACGTGGTGGTCTGAGTGCTGGCCGCGAAGAAGTAGGTGCCGTGGTAAGGAGCCGTGAACACTCCCGTGGTGCCGTTGTAAGCGCGTCCTTGGTTATGCTGCACCTGACTCATGACTACCACGGAGCCCTTGGGGAGCTCCAGGCTGTGGCTCATCCTGGCGTGGAAGCTCACTGCTTTCTGGGACTGGGCTGAAAGAAAAAGATAACACGAGGAGACAATGCGTCTGTGTGAGCGAGTACTGTATAAAAGGGGTGACCAGTCCATGGGCGAACTGATATACTTATGATATCTGTATTGTTAAAAGGTCGGGACATTACTGGTGTTGCACTACCTCCGGGCATTGCCTTCAGGATCGTTCCCACCATATATCTACTAATGTCCCATAATTATGTCTGTTCCAGACAGGAGGACGTTAAACAAAAAAATATTCTTTCTTTCTGGGAGAACTGATGCACTTTAACTGGTATTGCAATACCCCCACCAGCTCAAAGCACTGAATGATGGTTGTGGCGGTTGGTTGATGGTTCGTCTCACATGTACCTCCAGGACCAGCTCAAAGCACTGAATGATGGTTGTGGCGGTTGGTTGATGGTTCGTCTCACATGTACCTCCAGGACCAGCTCAAAGCACTGAATGATGGTTGTGGCGGTTGGTTGATGGTTCGTCTCACATGTACCCCCAGGACCAGCTCAAAGCACTGAATGATGGTTGTGGCGGTTGGTTGATGGTTCGTCTCACATGTACCCCCAGGACCAGCTCAAAGCACTGAATGATGGTTGTGGCGGTTGGTTGATGGTTCGTCTCACATGTACCTCCAGGATCTGCTCAAAGCACTGAATGATGGTTGTGGTGGTTGGTTGATGGTTCGTCTCACATGTACCTCCGGGATCTGCTCAAAGCACTGAATGATGGTTGTGGCGGTTGGTTGATGGTTCGTCTCACATGTACCTCCAGGATCTGCTCAAAGCACTGAATGATGGTTGTGGTGTTTGGTTGATGGTTCGTCTCACATGTACCTCCGGGATCTGCTCAAAGCACTGAATGATGGTTGTGGAGGTTGGCTGATGGTTCGTCTCACATGTACCTCCAGGATCTGCTCAAAGCACTGAATTATGGTTGTGGTGGCTGGTTGATGGTTCGTCTCACATGTACCTCCAGGATCTGCTCAAAGCACTGAATGATGGCTTTTGTGGTTGGTTGATGGTTCGTCTTACATGTACCACCATGATCTGCTCCAACCACTGAATGATGGTTGTGGGGGTTGGATGATGATCGACTACTACTGCTGCTGGTGCTGCTGCTGCTGCTGCTGGTGCTGCTGCTGCTGCTACTACTACTACTACAATTACTACTAGTAGTACTACTGCTACTACTACTACTACTACTACTACTACTACTACTACTACTACTACTACTACTACTACTACTACTACTACTACTACTGCTGCTGCTGCTGCTGCTGCTGCTGCTAAACAAAACAAAACATGTACGGGTCTTGACGAGTCTTGAACTTGCTTACATTTACGATTTTACTTTCTGATTTGATATAGACTAATCATTATGATAGTTGCATTAAATAAACTTTATTAGTTGACTCATCTATATAGTTTGCGGTAGCAGAATTGGGCTTACGGATGTGATTCCACTCACTTCCATCATCATCATCATCATCTTCTTCTTGTTCTTCTTCTTCGATCTCACTGGCAATCTCCTGTCATATGAGAGCAGATGTATCACGCTGCCGTTATGCGCCTAAGAAATAGTAAAGCCCAGCTTGTCCGTCTTCGGATGGAAAACAAATACTTGCAAGAATGTATCGAACAAAGGCAGGAGTATGGACCAGTAAGGAAGAAATAATTATAGTAGATGACAGTAAGCAAAAGGAAATGGCGGAGTCACAGAGAAGGACATAATAAAAGAGAATGATAGAAGCACATAACTTCCAGAAGGTGGGGGAACTAATACGAAAGACAACTCAGTATCCCCAAGGTGGAAACTGACCTTTCAAGTGATTCACTTCAGTCGTCAGCTCATTATTCTGTTTCTCCAGAGCTGTGTTGTTCTTTCTCAGCACAGACTGTTCTCCCTCAAGGAGAGTCATCCGGGCTTCCAGCTGGTCCAACGTCAGAGTGGCCTCCCCTGTCTCGTTGCCATGGATACAGGCCAGCGCGCGAGGCACCGTACAGTTGTAGACGCCCCCTAGCGGAGGGTTTGGCAGCTGCAGGAGAAAGTTGCCATCCTTGAAGACGGTGCTGTTCTTCTGGACGCCTGATGGAGTCTGAAGAGAGAGAGAACGAACGAACGAACGAACGAACGAACGAACGAATGTTTTTTATTGAGGAAAAGCGGAATAAGCACAATAACCGGCTTTTTTTCATCCGGCCCTCAGAACCAAAGAAAATAAATTTAAAAAATACAAATAGACAAAAAAGACATCGCAAAGTACAAGAAAAAAACTCAACCTTCAATCAAGGTCGCAAACGGACGCACCGTGCAAGGCATATAAATAAAATAAATTACATCAATTAACGAGACTGAGACAAGGACAGACAGACAGACAGACAGACAGATACAGAGAGAGGGAGGTCAAAATAAAAGAACAGAATAAAATGGAAGAAATGAAGCAATATATGCAGGAAAAATAATGCATAGTAAATACAATGTACATAAAAGAAGACTTAACACATAAGCATGTATTATAACAAATGAGATATTTAAAAAAGGATATTAAGTAGACATTCTTGGATATTATGAGCTAGAGTATTCCTTCATGAGTATTTGATGATATCTTTTTTTGAATGTGTTTAAACAAACATGAACGTTAAATTGGGAAGAAATGCCGTTCCAAAGGAGACCTCCTGCATATTGTAAGCTAGATTTGAATAAATCTAATTTGGGAAGAGGTAACATCAGTCTATGAGGAAGATGTTTCATGTTGAATTGAAATTTTTCTTGTAGAGAAGGAGGAGCATAGCCTGACATAATTTTGAACATAAATATTGCCTTATTATATCTTAATTTAAAATGAAGAGGGAGAATGTCTAATGATACATAATCGGATTGAGTAAGACTCGATGATTTTAGTAAGACTAATTTCAGTGCTCGTCTATAGAGACTATGCAGTGGCTTTAGGGTTTGCTCACTTGCTGAATCCCAGAGTGTAGACGAATAGTTTATGTGAGAATCAATGTATGCATGGAAGAAAATTTTGCGTGAATCTGTGTTTAGAAAGTGTTTTATTTTGCATAGAAGATATATTTTCTTGGAAATTGTTTTACAAAGAGTTTGTACATGGTTAGACCAAGATAAATTATTATCAATTAAGACCCCTAGTACTTTATGTGAGTTAACTTCTTCAATATCGTTACCATTTATGTGCAAGGGGAGAGAACAGGAAAAAAGTTGTCGTTTTTGCCTAGTGGTGACAAGCATGAATTTAGTTTTGTTAGGATTTAGACTCATGTGGTTTAGTTCAGACCATTCTGTTAACTGATTGATACTTTCTTGCAATGCATGAACTATGTTTTCTACCTTGGAGTTGCTTGTATGGAGAGTAGTATCATCCGCGAACATGTCACAGAGAGCTTGAAAATTGAGAGGCAAATCATTAATATAAATTGAAAAGAGGATAGGGCCAAGGATTGACCCTTGAGGAATTCCATATTTTAAAGGGAGGAGAGAGGATTTTCTACCATTAGTGAAAACAAGTTGGTATCTTTCATCTAAGAATGACGACATTAATTCTCTGGTATTACTAGAGAGGCCGTATAATGTTAGCTTTTTTAAGAGCAACACATGATCAATCACGTCAAAAGCTTTAGCAAAGTCTATGAAAAGGACACCAGTAATTAAGTTATTGTTTATATTGGATAGCCATTTATCGATTAAATTTGTAAGTGCAGAATGGCAGGAATGGTGTTTCCTAAAACCGGATTGATTAGGATGGAGCAAATTGAATCGCTCAAAATGAGCAAGGATGTGTTTTCTAAAGTGGTCTTCTAATGGTTT
>JAGGCT020004083.1:68224-80724 GCA_017654935.2 Phymorhynchus buccinoides | reverse complement strand
CTACACACACCTTACCATACGCTGTGAAATAAAGGCCCATTCCCAGCCGCGAGCGAAACTGGTGAATGTTTAACCAGCTGCAAAGAAAAAGCTGTTTAATGTTTTCAGGGCAGTCTGTTTGTTCCTTGCTATCTATGTCAATTCAGTTCAATTCAACTATGTGAAAACATTTGTTTTTCGGCATGCACATAAAAATGAGGACAAAATAAGACCGCCTCAGTCTGTCCGTTCGGGCACTAAAGCTGATCAGCCGCCCAGATCTCGAGGAAGTCTGAGCCGCCAACACTTCACACAACGGGTGAGTTGGATCGCCCTGTATAGCCTTAAGCTGCCTCACTGCCCTGCGCTCAAAGAGCTCCTGCAGGCTGGGGACCGGACCCCCCATCAGCTTGCCAGCTGCTTTAGTGATTTTTACCAGCTTGGCCCTGTCGTGTTCCTTAAGGCTGCTGAAGGAACTGAGGAAATTGAAGGTGAGCACCGATTCCACTGTAGCTCCGTAGAAGAGCTCCAGCAGTCTCGGGCCCACCACAAACCTGTTCAGTTTCCTCAGGAAAAAGAGGCGTTGGTTGCCCCTCTTTAGCAGGGCCTGGGAGGTGGCAGACCAGTCCAGCCCCCTGTCGATAATTGATCCCAGGTACTTGTACTGGTCCACCAACTCCACCTCCTCTCCCTTGATGACCAGTGGAGCTGGCTTGGGCTGGTTCCTCCTGAAGTCGACAACCATCTCCCTGGTCTTTGTCACGTTCAGGAGGAGATGGTTCGCGTCCCTGTAAGAGCCTTCACTCTGACTATGTTTACACAATAACTTTTGAACGAAGGGACCTAGGAGGCTCCGGTTTTGCATGCGGAAAGGTACCTTGCATATCTAGGTCAATGTAGAAAATGAAGGTCATTGGTCAAAGGTCAAGGTCACTGGAGCTGAACATGCTGTCACGCGGCTGGTGCTCTAGCGTCTAGTTAATTTAAGAAGTTATATTATGTTCTTTCTTTACCTAAGAAATAGTGTACACATCCCAACCTCTTCATTTATTAAGGACCAGGCATAAAACGTTGCAACGCCTTTTGTGACTTCCATATTATTTTGGGGTATTTTTAGTCCCCGAGCCGAAGGTTCGGGGAACTATTGTTTCTGTCTGGTCCGTCCGGCGTCCGTCCGTCCGGCGTCCGTCCGTCCGGCGTCCGTCCGTCCGGCGTCCGTCCAGCTATTCGTCCGTTTTTCTCAAAAACTATTCAGTCTATCATCATCAAATTTGGTATACTAGTTTGCCAAGATGCAAGCTATCCACTGATGTATTTAGTTTTACATTAAGGTCAAGGTCGCGCCAGTTACGGAGTTCAAACCCCAAAACGCATAATCGCTATCTCGCGAAGTTTTGCATGTATTTCAATGCAGTTGTTTTCACATTTCTTGATGAATGGTCTATAACACAGTTGTTATGAATGGTTCTGTGCGCTCGTGTGCGCATGATGGCGCACGCTCAAATCACGGGTCCGAACCCCAAGGCTATTATATAAACAACTATTCAGTTACGTGTTGTTTTGATGCGTTTTTATGTAAGTACGTTTTCTTTTGATATCTGCCACTTCGCCTGTTCCAGGACATGAATTTTTCTGTGCGCTCGTGTGCGCATGATCGCGCGTTCTCAAATCACGGGTCCGAACACACATGCGCCATGAAACACGCGGCATTGGGTGGGAAGATTCACTTGAAAGACGCAGCCATCAGATCTACAGTCAAACCAGACAGCCAAACCGGGCGAGCAAACCGGGCGAGAAAGCAATGCGCGGCGTCGAGAGTCGCTAAACATGGGATAAGCCCGCTGTGCCCTAGGCCCTTTGTGTCACAGGCCCGATATGTCCCACTTCTTTCCGGCCGTCCATCCGTCCGTGCGTGCGTCCTGTTTTCAGTTCTCAATGGTCTCCCCGCTGTGTGTACAGCCGACACATTCCGATTTCGGAGTAGCTCGGCGATGCTGCGAGGGGACTTTGCAGCCACTCGGCGTTGCACTTGTCATATTTATCTCTTTCTTCACAGAACTTGAAGATGACAGCAGAAAGCTTAGATACAAATTCAGTATCTTTGATGGTAGTCATCTTTCAAGTTATGCTCAAGAATTTTAAAGATATCTGTAAAATGACATGCTTGTACAAACGCTTTGCCCTCGAGTTTTCTATTTCTGTAAGTTCTATTATTCATAATAAGCCAGAAGAACATGTGCAATTACTTAGAAAAAGATATACCTGTTCCACAGGACATCATTCATACCTGGTTTTAGTCACTGAATTAGAAAATAAAGAGTAATCCGCTTCTCTTATTTCGGTTTATAAATAATAATCATTGCCAGACAAAAGAACATCAGCTCTCAGTATTTGAAGATTATATTTTTACCAAGTACAAAATGAACGCGATGGAGGAAGTAGTTGTTCACGGTTCATCAACCCAAGACCCTTTAACCGTGAGACAAAACACATCGTCGCTTCACGTTGACTGCATCCAAGTTGCGTTCAGTAAGATGGAGTTCTTGCCTTGGCGCAATCCTGATAACATTGTCAGTGCACGAGTGGAAACTATCGTACGTCAGGTGAAAAACAACCTGCTTGTGTTGCTGTTTCTGATTGGTGGACCAGCTAACGTCATCAACATGGCGGTGTTTTACAAACATGGCCTCCGGGATCGTGTCAACCTGTGTCTGTTCGCTCTGTCTCTGCTCGACGGACTGTATTTGTTGATCTCGGTCGTGTTGCATGGCGAACAACTCTATGTACAATTCACCACCAAAGAAACGTTCGGTCCTATCTTCACGTATTTGACAGACATCAATCTTGCTGTACTTTTCGCCCCGTGTTTTATTTCCCCCGTGTTGTCGTCTATCATAGCTGTAGAAAGATGCATTTGCGTTTTCAATCCTCTCAGATTTCAAACTCTTCTACAAACCAGAACAATGGCCATGATTATCATTGGAGTTAGTGTGGTGTTGACAAGCGTGTATTTCATTGTCGCTTTCCGATTTCGTGTTGGTTGCGTGTTTGATCCTTTGTTAGGCGTAGTGCTTAGAACCGCCATTGAAGGAACATTTTACAAAGCTCACAAAGAGCTCATTGATCATCTGCATAGTGATGTCCTTGGTCTTGCCTTGCCTGCAATCGAGATGATTGTGGTCACGACAGCAACGGTGATGACTGTTGTGAAATTACGTCAGACGGTGTCGTGGAGGTCTGAAACGTCCTCTTCAATCTCACCCAAGGAGATAGCTCTGACCAAAACGCTTGTGGGAATCTCCATTTTGTTCATAGTTTGTATTTCTCCCGTGTCTCTCATTCGTTTCAGCCGGTTGTTTATACCGGAGATAAATTCTGGCGGACGGCACCACAACTTCTTTCTTGTGGGCGTCTGGTTGATAGAAATGTTCAACCTTATAAATGCGACATTCAATTTCTTTGTGTATTATGCTATGGGATCTCGCTACAGACAAACGTTTTGGTTATTGCTGACTGGGAAAGCGAAAGAAAACGCAAGAGGTAAAACATCCTATTGAGTCAAAGTCCCCAAATGGCAAGACAAAATCAAAATAGTGTAAAAAAAAACCACACACACCCGGTCATCATCTTTAGAAACCATTGTAACGGCATCTTTCTTCAACCACCTTAGGCTATCCAGTCGTCTTGTGAAACACTAAAATATTTTTTACTGGAAAAAATTAAGTGTCTAATCTAGATACTAATTACAAAAACTGAATACATCGGTGACATTTCATCCCTTCATTATTGACGTACAATTAGGCTATCCAGTTGTCTTGTGAAACCATAACATAGTTTTAAATTAAAAAGAATGTCGTATCTAGACTAATTACCCAAAAAAAATGAATGCATCGGTGACATTTCACCCCTTCATTATTGACGTACAATTAGGCTATCCAGTTGTCTTGTGAAACCATAACATAGTTTTAAATTAAAAAGAATGTCGTATCTAGACTAATTACCCCAAAAAAATGAATGCATCGGTGACATTTCACCCCTTCATTATTGACGTACAATTAGGCTATCCAGTTGTCTTGTGAAACCATAACATAGTTTTAAATTAAAAAGAATGTCGTATCTAGACTAATTACCCAAAAAAAATGAATGCATCGGTGACATTTCACCCCTTCATTATTGACGTACAATTAGGCTATCCAGTTGTCTTGTGAAACCATAACATAGTTTTAAATTAAAAAGAATGTCGTATCTAGACTAATTACCCAAAAAAAAGAATGCATCGGTGACATTTCAACCCTTCATTATTGACGTAAAAACTACATTTTGACATTTTTCTTGGAACGAGTAGAGAATATCAGTAAACTGCCTACTGTAGGCTTAGATTTCTCTTTTAACAGCAACAAATGTAAGCATGAAAACCAACAATCACGACAAAAACATAAATATAATTTCGAACGCTATTGGTTTATACAGTAATAAAATATAAGCTATGCACTAGTTGTTAACGTTACAACAGTGCGTGAAGGTAATCTGGGTGAGCTTTGCTTGATACGGGTACAGTGGGTTTTTTTTGGGATGTGTGCTAGTCCATAAGAGCTTTCTGTGTCTGCCAACCTGCCGTATCCAACTATGACTTCCACATAGCACAGAAGGCAAATGCTATTCTTGAGAGACTGACATACAGACAAAGAGTCGATGGCTAGGGTGTGTGATGGATGCACAAATCATATTTTTTTCGTTCTACGGGACAGACAAAAAAGGGGAAACACACACATTCATTGCGCGCGAACAGAGAGAGAGAGAGGTGGGGGGGGGGGGGAGAGAGAGAGAGAGACAGATAGAGACAGAGGGAGACAGAGAGAGAGAGAGAAAGAAAGAAGAAAGAGAGAAAGAGAGGCAGACAAAGAGAGACAGAGAGTGTGAGTGAGAGAGACAGAGACAGAGAGACACACGAGAGAGAGAGAGAGAGAGAGAGAGAGAGAGAGAGAGAGAGAGAGAGAGAGAGAGAGAGAGAGAGAGAGAGAGAGAGAGAGAGAGAGAGAGAGAGTCGGGGAGACAAACGCACGAACGAACGAAACTTTTTGTTTTATTGAGGGATAAGAATAAACACTATACAGTCTTGTTTGTATCCATCCCTCATAAAAGTGAAAAGGAAACCAAAACACCCACCACCATTAACAACAAAATGTAAACAAAAATAAACAAGAATCAAAATGCAAATGGAGGGAGAGAGAGAGAGAGAGAAGAGAGAGAGAGAGAGAGAGAGAGGAGGAGAGAGAGAGAGAGAGAGAGAGAGAGAGAATGGGAGAGAGAGAGAGAGAGAGAGAAATGGAGAGAGAGAGAGAGAAATAGAGAGAGACAGAGAGAGAGAGAGAGAGAGAGGGAGAGAGAGAGAGAGAGAGAGAGAAGGAAAAGAGAGAGAGAGAGAGGGGAGGGGGGGGGGGGTGATGAACGCACACGATACACCCAGCATTATTTCAATGAGTCACTGACATAGTATGCTGACTTTCCCTCACGCGAAGTGTAGCTTTTCCACGTGTTTGTGTCTGGACGACCACAGCAAAACAAACATGCTGACCACACCATTAGCTCTGCTAATGAGCGGCCAAACACCATCGACCTCTCGCTATGTCTCAGCAGAACTGGGTGTAAGAAAACAACAACATGTATGCTTATCTCATTACCCTGCATAAATTACCCTATATAAATACATTTTCGCTCGTTCCTTCTCTATCTCTCTGTGTCTTTCTTTCTCTCTCAGCACATGCGTGGGCGCGGGCGCGTGTGTAAGTGTGTGTGTGCGTGCGTGTGTGTATGTATGTGTGTGCGTACGTGTGCGTGTGTGTGTGTGCGCGCGCGCGTGCGTGTGCGTGTATGTGTGTGTGAGTGAGTGCATGCGTATCACATTATGTCACATGATTATGTGTATGTGTCTCTGTGTGTTCGATCTATGCCATGTTCGAGGCATAGATGAGACTAAGGAATGCTTAAATTGGAAACTCGTTGAAGCTTATTCACATAGCCTAAATAAAATATTCATATGTAAAATGGGGATTATGCTTTTTTTATATTTCTGCAGTCTTTTTTTTAAAAAACAAGTTATTAGTTTTCACAATATGTTCAATAATACGTCGATGGGCTATCTAAAGATAGTCCGTTTTGACTCCAAGCCATCGAGTATTTAGTTTAAGTCAGTTACAACTGTTATATATGTGTGCATGTGCACGCATACGGATTTTTGTTCCTTTTTGTCTTTATGTTTTTACCTACAAACTTGTTTATTGAGAAAGTACTGAATATGTAAGCACTGATGAACTGTTCTTCAACACGATCATCTACTTTTTAAGCTTACTTGATAGCTTCCATTTTTATGAATCTGTGTTGTTGTTGTTGTGTTTTTGTTTGCTTTGTCTCTTAGTGTTGTTTTTCATTTGTATGTCTTGCTGCTTTGCATGTGTGTGTGTGTGTGTGTTGTGTGTGTGTGTGTGTGTGTGTGTGTGTGTGTGTGTGTGTGTGTGTGTGTGTGTGTGTGTGTGTGTGTGGCTTACTGTTATGAAACTATTATGTATTTTGTTTCATTAGTTTTGCATTAAAAAATCAATTGAAAAGTGTAATTAAAAAAAAGAATATTTACATATTTACTCTCTCTCTCTCTCTCTCTCTCTCTCTCTCTCGCACTCTCCTCTCTCTCTCTCTCTCTCTCTCTCTCTCTCTCTCTCTACTCTCTCTCTCTCTCTCTCTCTCTCTCTCTCTCTCTCTCTTCTCTATCTCTCTCTCTCTCTCTCTCTCTCTCAGGACAGAATGGAAGACTAGGCCCAGCCTAAATTCTTATCCTTGTAAAATAAAGTATTTGAAGTTTGAAGTTTGAAGTCTCTCTCTCTCTCTCTCTCTCTCTCTCTCTCTCTCTCTCTCTCTCTCTCTCTCTCTCTCTCTCTCTCTCTCCCCCCTCTCTCTCTCTCTGTCTCACTCTCTCTCTCTCTCTCACTCTCTCTCTCTCTTTAAAATAAGTGCGCATTGGGAGTTGGGATATAGAATAGGAGACAGAGAGAATTCTCAGGGGAGTGGTTAGGAGAGGCACATCAAGAGTGTTATCTGTCAGGTTCTAACAATACCAGATGGCATCACGCTGGAACACTTTACTAATCATGAGTTCGCATTTCTTTAGTCACTCCATCGTAATTTCACTGACGAAAGAGCAATGTGAGTTGCAGCATGTGGTCACACATTTCTACATGGGAAATATTTTCAACCGATCTGTGCCCTATTTTAGGAGTTGCAGCATGTGGTCACACATTTCTACATGGGAAAATTTCAACCGATTTGTGCAATATTTTATGAGTTGCAGCATGTGGTCACACATTTCTACATGAGAAATATTTTCAACCCATGTTGTGCCCTATTTTAGGAGTTGCAGCATGTGGTCACACATTTCTACATGGGAAACTTTCAGCCGATTTGTGCCATAGTTTATGCGTTGCAGCACACATTTCTACATGGGAAATTTTCAACTGATTTTTGCTATAGTTAATGAGTTGCAGCATGTGGTCACACATTTCTACATGGGAAATGTTCAACCGATTTTTGCTTTATTTTATGAGTTGCAGCATTTGGTCACACATTTCCAAATGGGGAATTTCAACCGATTTTTGTCATAGTTTATGAGTTTCGGCATGTGGTCACACATTTCTACATGGGAAATATGTTCAACCCATTTTGTGTCATATTTTATGAGTTGCAGCATGTGATCACACATTTCTACATGAGACATTTTCAACCGATTTATGCCTTGTTATATGAGTTGCAGCATGTGGTCGCACATTTCTATATGGGACATTTTTAACAAATGTTTGCCCTATTTTATGAGTTGCAGCATGTGGTCACACATTTCTACATGTGAAATTGTCAATCGATTTTTGCCATATTTTATGTGCTTCCCACCGTTCCTTCTCCAAATAGTAAAAGAGAGATAAGGCAGACAAACAATAGACTAAGAGCACCAGTGGAGACACACACAACACACACACACACACACATACACTCGCAGAGAGAGAGAGAGAGAGAGAGAGAGAGAGAGAGAGAGAGAGAGAGAGAGAGAGAGAGAGAGAGAGAGAGAGAGAACTGAGATGAGGAGAGAGGAGAGAGAGAGAGAGAGACGGAGAGAGAGACGGAGACAGAGAGAATGAATGAATGAATTAATTAATTAAAAACTGTTCTTTGTTTGAGGATAATAGATTAAGCAGAGAACGAAACGAAACGAACGAAATTTTTATTTATACAGGGTAATAAGATCAGTATACATACTTTTTACACCCAGCCCTGCACATATGCACATACACTCATACTGACACATACACGCACACTGAGAGAGAGAGAGAGAGAGAGAGAGAGAGAGAGAGAGAGAGAGAGAGAGAAGAGAGAGAGATGGATGAGAGAGAGAGAGAGAGAGAGAGAGAGAAGGAAGGAAGGTGAATGAGAGAGATAATTAATGCTATGTGAGTCAGAGAGCGAAAGAGAGAGAGATAAAGAGAGAGAGGGAGGGGGGGAGAGAGAGATGGAGAGAAAGAGAGAGGGGGAATGAGAGAGAATAATACTATGAGAGAGAATAATACTATGGGAGACACAGAGAGAGAGAGAGAGAGGGGGGGAGGCGCGGGTGAGAGAGAGAGAGGAGAGAAAGAGAGAGAGAGAGAGAGGAAGAGAAAAGAGAGAGAGAGAGGAGACGAGAGAGAGAGAGAGAGAGAGAGGAATAGGGAGAGAGGGAGAGAGAGAGAGTGGAGATGAAGTGAGCTCGTGGGTAAGCTGATTGAAGAAGTGAGTGACGCACCTACAGAGATGCACACACATAACCTTAATGCATGAAATAGCGTCGAGTTAGGCTTATATTTTGCACATATGCACGAACACGCCCACAAAAGCATGCAAGTAAGCACACAGGAAAAACGTAACCAAGAGACACACACGCATACACACATGAATAAAAACGCACATTCACCATGCTTCCCTCTCAACTCATTCCTCGTTTCCTGTCTGTTTTATTTATTTTGCCTCTCTGTCTGTCTGTCCTGTCTGCCTCTGTCCTTTATTTCTTTGTGTCAGTTTTTCTAATACACCCGCCCCCACCTCTCTAGCGTCGCTCTCTCTCTCGCTCTCTCTCTCTCTCTCTCTCTCTCTCTCACACTCTCACTCTCTCTCTCTCTCTCTCTCTCTCTCTGACTCACATAGTATTATTCTCTCTCATTCACCCTCTCTCTTTCTCTCCCTCTCTCTCTCTCTCTCTCCCCTCCCTCTTCTCTCTTTATCTCTCTCTTTTTCGCTCTCTGACTCACATAGCATTACTATCTCTCTCACTCACCCTCCCTCCCTCTCTCTCCTCTCTCTCTCTCCTCTATCTCTCTCACTCTCTCTCTCATCTCTCTCCTCTCTCTGTGCTCTCTCTCTCTCTCTCAGTGTGCGTGTATGTGTCAGTATGAGTGTATGTGCATATGTGCACGGGCACACGGGCTCGCGTGCGCGCATGTGTACGTCCGTAACATGCGGCGATCTGCGTGCGTGTGTGTGCGTGCTTACGCGCGTCCGAATGATTCATACAACACTGTTCTATGCAACTGCTTAGAATTGCGTCTGCAAGAGACAAGTAGCAACACTTGAGGGTCCTTTTTGTTCCCCCTAAACTCGGTCAAGCATGTTTGTAAAGAGCAACATTTTCTGCACGTTTGAAGTCTTTGTGCATTGAAAGCGAAAGATTCTGGAATTGTTTCCATTCTTGTATATGTGTCGGCCAGTATTAGGATCATAAATAATGCATGCGCAGACGACGTCAACTGAAAGAAACTTGTCGAATTCAGTCGGAACCAAAGTGTTTAGCGAGAGTTGGAGAGAAAGAAAGGACAGACAGAAAGACAGACACAGAGAGATAAGCGGACAGTCAGACGGGCAGGCAGAGACAAAGACGGAGAAAAAGACAAGAGAACGACAAAGAAGGAAAGTGAGGTGGTCAGAGAGAAAGAAACAGAGAGCGGGCCGCCATGGCACCCTCACGCACGCGCACGATAAACGACTGCAGCACCATGAGACCACATACACACGATAAACGCGCGCAGCGCGCGCACATGACACAACATAATACCGCGCTCGGCCCTCGCACCAAGCGCACACACACACTCACACAAAGACACACGAGGCACACATAACGCGCTATCTGACACGCACTGGTCTGACTGCCACACACATCCACACACACACGTCACACCACACGAACACACGTGCGCGCCGTATGCACGCGGAGAAAGCGCACGGACAAAGAAGCACACGCACGCGCACACACGCACGCACGAAACACGCACGCGCCACTCCCTAATCCTACCTGACGCACGCATCATGCACACACTTGACACAGCCACACACACGACAGCCGTTGTCAGGCTTTATCCAACCTTATCGAAAAACCCACCACCTTCAAAGTAGATGTCATTGTATGTTCTATTAATATAATAAATGACTTACTTCACGAAGCCAGTCTGGTTTTTCGTAAACGGAGATCTTGCAATACTGCCTAATACAGCTGACCCGCACACATAACAGCTTCTAAATAGCTGGGGTACGAAAATACAATTTACAGGTATTGTAAGCTAACCACAAAATAGTTAAGGATCAGCTTGCAAACTAATTCATAACTTTCCAAATAAATACCAAGCCATGCGTTGGCAATTTTGGCCTCAACATTTAATTCATGCTTAGTGCTAACGATACACAATTGCCTTCATTCGCAGCAATCGTTTGGAATCTGTAAACATTTGAATTGCAAGTGGGGGTAGGGCGTTCCTGAATTTGATTTCCCAAAGTATTGAAATACACAATGACAAGGCATTCTGTATTGCTGTATCCCAAAAGTTACAGTATAGCGTGTATCCAGCCTCATGGGCTAGTTACTGTGCACATCAGTGACGGCAGCGAGTGCCCTCATGGAGTTGAGCCATGGGGGTGAAATCCTCTGTGGAAGCGCCTGCCACATGCAGCCTGCAGCAGTCTGAGTGTAAGGTGCTGGCATCCTGGGAGGGGGGTGGTTTGCATCCTCTACACTTTTGCGATACCATCTCTCCCAGACGGTTCTCTCCCAATAGGTTGAGATCGTGACTGCATGCTGACCACTCCCATTCTGTTCTTGACTCCAGTACTGCTGCAAGGCAGTCGTTGACTCACCCTTGATCCCACCCTTGGGGGGGGCGAGCGTTTGTCATCCTGGTAGAGGCAATCCGCGGTCCATCTAACTGACTGCGTATGTAGGGCACAGCCTAGCGGTCGACAGGATCATCATCCCGGTATCGGAGGCCTGCTCAAGTTACCACTGTACATATACAATGGTGTTCCTGTGGTGAAGGCTGAAGTCCCCCCACACCCACTCTTACATAGACCCTCCAGCCAACAGGCCTAATTAAATAACACCTTGTCTTGGACAGTGGCGTCAATAAGCGTTCCCCTGGGCGCCATACCAGACCGCCTCAGTACGGCCGATCGGTACGGTTGTGGCTTCAGGGTGAAGCGTGATATCATCACTAGGAAATGAGACCTGGATCCGATTGCTGACCGCTGTCCCACCTCACTTGACTCTTGCAGAAGGCGCGGCGTGCTGCCCTAAGGGCTGAGTTAAGCGTGGCCGTACGCTGGGCGACGGAGAACAAGAGAGTGTTAAACCCATGAAGGTCCGGTTCCGTATGGTGCTGCTGGTCTATATGTTGATGTTGTGGGGGGTAGCGCACCCTCATGCTAAGCAGCTGTTGCCTTTCGTATGATGCTGAGAAGAGGCTGTTTCTTGTCTGGCAGAAGGCTGTCGTTCAATGAGAACGATCTTCACGTGGAGTTTCGTCCGCTTCAGTCGAACCAGTTATCTGCTGTCCTCATGACACTTCTCCAGTGGCTGTGAGTCGTTAGATCAGTGCTCTGTGGTAACAATCGACCGAGATAGGACGAAAACCTGAAAGTCGCCATGAATCCCCTATATCTCGCGTTGGGAACACCATCTTGGAACCATGCAAGAGCAAGGAGAAGCCGAAAAAAAAATAAAACCATAAGAAAGGGGGAAAAAAAAAGAAAAAAAAAAAAGGGACAGGTGGGGAAAAAAAAGAAAAAAAAAAAAAAAAAAAAAAAAAAAAAAAAAAAAAAAAAAAAAAAAAAAAAAAAACAACCTTAGCGTCTTTCAGTACTGGTGTGTTAAAAAGCCTCGTCCCTATCCACAACTCCTCATTTTCGTCGTGGAGGCCCTTGTCAAATCAGCCTAATCTGGAGTATGTCTTCTTATAAGCCCAAGCAGAGACAGCATCTACGTCACGAGCCATTGCGATCGCCAAGAACAGTGCTTGCACGTGCATAATGTTGTTTCCATCTGGCTTGTCAATGGTGTTCATGCAGACACACGCGGGGGGCGGGAAACATGTCCTTTTTCCAGGGATGTTTCCGCTTTTTCTTGTGATGGGTGGGAGCTCTTGGGTAGCCAAGTGTGTTGCGTGTGGTCAGCGGGTGAAGAGAAT
>JAGGCT020004083.1:45585-67724 GCA_017654935.2 Phymorhynchus buccinoides | reverse complement strand
CCACATTCCACGTATACACACTCCAAAATCGTGCTTTCCTTGTTTTTCTTTTATTATCAGTTTGGCTCATCGTGTTAACGAAGTTAGCATAGTAATGATAGTTGTCGGTGTGTGCGTGTGTGGTGTGTGTGTGTGTGTGTGGGGTTGGTGTGTGTGTGTGTATGGTGATGTGGTGTGTGTGTGTGGTGTAGGTGTGTGGTGGTGTGTGTGTGTGTGTGTCTGTGTGTGTGTGCGTGTTGCACACCGTGATAATCTCCAAACTTAAGGTTGGCAGCTCTTCTCACGGGAAATCGAAGGCATACATGTTCAAGGCTTTGGCACCATTAGATGACTGCATAAGCTTCAAACATTAACTTGTTGGGGGATAATTAAATACTTAAACAAACACCGTAAACAGACAAAAATATCTAACATTTCAGATTAGGGGTTTAGCGGTAGATCAACAGGCACCATGAGTTAAGAAAGTATACACAGTTAATAAAACTCGGTAGACTCATGGCGTAGAGTTCTGTCTCCATGCCAATGGTTCCGCGGCGATTCCTTGCAAAGGCACTTTTTTCTGATCATAGCTGTATCCATTACAATAGTTTGTACCTTAAATCTTTTGTATTTGCAATCTTGCCTGTAGCAACACACCATCAATCTTTGTGTTGTCCCCACATGTGGCCTGTTTGATGTTTGAGGCCTTGAAGGCTTGCCCCTGTAAGACATTAATTGCTTTACGATGTTTTGGTTTATTATCTGGCTCAGTGAATCAAAGATTCAAGACAGTTTGAACGCACACACAGGGTCAAAATTTATGAAGGTTTATTTCCCCCCAGCAGAAGATGGAGATATGGATTAATAAAAGTAGAACCACACCAATGACTCTGAACACGATTTTAAAATTAAGTGGGATTACACACAAAAACTACTGCTTCGAAAAGAATCCTAAAAAATACCACCAATAAGCTGAGCTATACAAAATACAGTTCTTTTCCGAATACACTATGAAATACATGTAATTTTAAGCTAGTGTTTTCAAACACCCACCAGGGGGAAAAAAAAAGAAGATCATTAAAGTAATAATCCATACCGAGCTGGAAAAACCAGTCCCTAGGATAACATTCAAGCGTTATTTGAATGACAAATCCCGACTAATGTTCTTCCAACTTAGAGAGCCTAAACATTATTTTATTCGATTATTTTAAACTGAAAACAATAAGCATCCAACCCAATGCATTAGTAGGCACAATAAAAATCGGAAAACATTTTTGATATTCAATCCAAAAGCACGAATTACATAAATAGATTTGCATGCTACCAAATAAGTTATACAACTTTAAAACAATGTTCGTAAAGCCACACGACCCACCACGGTAAATCCTTGGGGATTTTTTTCCGAGTAGCTGTGACCCAAATACCAAATGCCCAATCTGAAAGGATGGCTGCTTTTAAAATGATGTTCGTATTTCAATTGGGGGCTGTGGTATGGAGTCAAAACCTGATCAAAACAAGATTTTAAGCTTAGAGGGAAAGCAGGGGATATATGACTTTCTGTTATCGAGTGGATCTTTTGCGTCATTAATGATGGGAGATGGTCACGAACTATTGAGCTATGTAAGATTAGATAATACTTTCTCAAAGATACCCAGGATTTGGATCGTCTGGTGAGAGAGGCTCGGGGAAGTTGGAATCATGCTCACGGTAGATTCTATTGTTTTTGCTCGATTAGTTGTTCTTTAAACAGCTACCGTCGAAGTATTGTGAATAAGACGTCGAGATTTGGCGTCAATCTCACGTTAATTGTTTGTTTGCTTCAATTAGTGCAACTACCGTAGAATTTATGTGAATAGACGGAGATCTTGGTTCATGCCACGTAAATTCTTTGTTTGCTTCAATGAGTGAAACTACCGTAGACGGTATTGCGAATAAGGACGTGAGAGTGGCGTCAATCTCGCGTTAATGCTCTTGTTTGCTTCAATTAGTGAAACTACCGGAGAAGGTATGTGAATAAACTGAGATGTGTGGGTGTGCGTGTGTGTGGTGCGGTGGGTGGTGTGTGTGTGTTGTGTGGTGTTGTTGATTGACACGAATGCTCTCCTTTTCTGGCCTATCAGTACTTCTCTATCTGTCTCCAGCGTATTCAAAACACAGCTGCTCGTTTGGCCTAGGAAGAAATAAGCTAGATCATGTTAGCCCTCTTCGCGTTCTTTGCATGGCTCCTGTCGGAGACAGGATTGAGGGATCAATAAAACAAACTTTGCTATAAATCTATTTCATAAAGCTGCTCATTACCTACCTCGTGACAATATTTCTCTATCCGCCAGCTCGCACTTTACGTTCAGTTTCTGACCTTCTTCTCTCCAGGATCCCTAGGTATAAGCTTTCAACTGTGGTAGGCGCTCTTTGCTGTCTCAGGACCGGGACCTCATGGAACAAACTCGCTCTACCTCCGGCAACGACAAGAACTCTCTCGCTTTCAAAGCTAACCTCAAAACCACCTGTTCCCCCACAAAGATCATCTCTCTTATCTCTCTCTCCTGCCATTAGGTTTCTGTTTCTGCCTATATTCATTTAGGTTATCGGTGTGTTCGCGTTGTAAAACTTGTATTGCGTTTTGGTTTCGAATGAGATTGAATGCTAACGGTGTGTGCGCTTTGATTCGATTATTCAAGCATTCATGCGCCGGATAAATACTGTATGCGTGTTGTTGTGTGTGGTGTGTTGTGGGTGTGTTTGTGTGTGTTGTGGTGTGGGTGTGTGGTGTGTGTGTGTTGTGTGGATGTGTGGTGTGTGTAGTGTGTGTGGTGTATGTGTTTATTGTGGTTTGTGTGTGTGTGTAGTGTGTGCGTGTGTGCGTGTGTGCGTTGTGTTGCGTGTGTGCGTGTGCGTGCGTGTGGTGTGCGTAGGTGTTTGAGCGTTGTGTATCGTTGACGCGCGCGCGTTGTGCGTATATGCTGGTGTGTCCGTGTGTAGGCGCGTGTGTGTGTGTGTGTGCGCGTGTGCGGCCGCGGCAAGTGCGTGTATGCGCGATGTGTGTGTTCGTGAGTGTGTGCGTGGCGTGCGCGGTGTGTGTGTAGTCCTAAACACGGACCAATAAGTAAAGCAACCCTTACATCGTGCCGGGCGTACCCATAAGTAATAACAGAAACAAAGGAAAGTAGATAAAGCAGGGCGGTAAAACAGTTTTGTAATGATTTACACAAAAAAACATGTTTGCCAATCACTCAGAAAAATAAATAGTTTGCCTGTTTTGCAAAAGGTGGCTTATGATAATTTGGTAAAGGTCAAGATGTGCCCCCCCCTACATTTATGGTTAATTCCTTTTTTCGCTTTGACTTTCATTTATCCAACTATAAAGCTGTATGTGGAACTATTCAGGCTTAATTATCTTTTGCCAGAATTGTTAATGTCTAATCGATTTCGTCTGATATGCCAGAGAAATAGAAGTGGACACCATCTAATGCTTGATCTTTCAATATGGCAAAAACGTGGCCGAATATGGCCACAAATGGCAACATTTTGGCAAACAAAAGTTCAATCTTTAATAACTTGAAAAACGGCTGACGGAATCTCTCATTGTAGTGTTTATTCAAGAGTTAACTCGCAATTACGGGTATAAATTCGAACCTACGGCCAACCGGAAATAGGTCACACAAAAATTACCAAATATGGCAAAATGAATATTGAATAACTCGCCAAATGCTGTAGGGGAGATCCTGTCACGGTGACTTCAAAGGCAAAAATAAGCCCCTAGTTAGTATTACCCATATAAGCGTTACGAAGAAAAAAGAAAATGTAACTAATTATCCTCAACCATACAGTTCTACTCATTCGTAGCTTTCGCCAAACGTCCGCTAGGTTCATCATCGCTATTGCACGCTGAAGGTGGAGTTTGGAGTTAGTCACCACGCGGTTGAGATGAACGCACGACTGTGTGACTGAACAGTAGTAGTGGGTAGTAGTAAGTTAGCGTAGTAGTAGTAGTAGTAGTAGTAGTAGTAGTAGTAGTAGTTAGTAGTAGTAGTAGCTAGTGGTAGTAGTATGTAGTAGTAGTAGTAGAGTAGGGAAAAACAGCCGTGAAGATTTCATGCAGTCCCAATCGGTACCTCTATCAGACTTTTTTTTCTTTCAAGTCAAGGTTTATAACGGTTAAATTCTAGTTAGTGTCAAAGTCTTAAAAAATATCTATAAATTTAGTTAGACTTATCAAGACGATTAGTAAAGGTGTTAGTTTAGTGTGCATCTTTTAGTCAAAAGAAAGTCATCCAAATATATTACTAAACAAAGTTCCTAGTGTTAGTATGAATCTTTTAAATACAAATCTTACCTCAGAGTTTCTAGTCAAATTGTATTGTGGCGCTTGAAAAATAAATCCCATTGGTAAAAATCAACATAAACATTGAAATATTTTGAAACTTCGGACAGATCCTCTTCCTTTCAGAGAAAAACAAAATCAAGTTTTGTTTGTTTGTTGGTTCGGTAACGGTGTTCAGGGGACTGGTAGAGGGACGTATGGCTGGGAGTGCCACAACATGACACGCGGCTGTCCTGCAGGCTCAGCCGTTATCATCAACGGCGCGGCTTCATGTACCAGTGCTTGCTACAAACGACGACCCCGCCTCTTCGGGCACTGACCGCCAACACTCCGGTCGAGGATTCTGACATCGGTTTTTTCAATAATTTTCGTTCATTTTTTTTTTTTTTAGCAGTTTCTCATTTTTTTTAATGATGGTGATAATAGAACAGTAGAGGCCGCGTACCACATACGCGGATATTCCCATGCGGAAACCGTGCGCAATCCTAAATAGTGAAACGAAGAAAGGGACAAAATTGCCATCGTGCCCGATTTCCCCATTACCGTAAATTCTATCCTCTTCTCCACTTAGGGTTTCCGACGGGACCTTACGCGTCAATGTGAACCGGTCCTCTATAATGGAAATATTTATCGTTATGAAGAAACAACAGGGCAGAAACAGTTTCTGTCCAAGCATGATTTGAATATTATCATCAGGATAGGTATAGCTGGAGACAAACAATGCGACTGCCTATATGACTCGATCAGGTCGTGAACGTTGACCCAAATGTAGTTTCACGCACAGAAGAGAGCACAAGCCATCTGACTCGATCAGTGAAATTTAGAACGCCGCTATTCGGCCGGTCACCGGAATGGGCACGACAGATGTCAGACTGACGAGAATGATGGTATGCAATGAGGTGTGAACGTCACGACTGATCGAGTCACAGAGGCAGTAATAGTTGTCTCCAGTTTTTCGGCTAATAAGAAGGCATGGGATTTTGAAACATATGAAACCCTTTCAACGCAAAGTCGCATTTAGCACCACAGTGATTTAAAACACCTATGTCACTAAAAGGCGTCAAATGGTATCTTCTATATCCAAAGACCTCTATTGTCTTTAGAGTTTGGGACGGTAAGGGTAGGCCTATTTTAGATATGTCACAGAAGAATCACCAATACTGCAGACGGATTTGTCTCTACCCAAGGTAAATTTATGGATCATTGTGGATAAATTATGGCTGGCGGTGAAAAAAAAAAAGGGTATTTAAGGACATCTGTCAAAGGCTTACAGTTCGTAATAAAAGTTCAGAATCTTGTCGTTATGCGAAGTCGATTTAACTTGAGCAACATCGTTATCGTTTCAGTAGTGTGCGGTGTGTGCGGCGTGCTGTTGCGGCATGCGTGCGTGGTTGTGTGTGTATGTGTGTGGGTGGTCGTGGGTGTTGTGTGGTTGTGTAGGTGTGTGTGTGTGTGTGTGTTGTGTGTTGTGTCTGTTCACGTGCGTGCGCGCTGCGCAAGTGTGTGCGCGCGCGGTGCGTTACGTGCGTTGTTTGGCGTGGTATGTGTTATGTGTGGGAGGGGGGTCATGTGTTGGTATGTAGTACATGCGTGCATGTTGCGCGCATGTGAAGTGTGTGCGTGTGTCCATGGTTTGTTAACTGCCATGCGCATGCAATAACGAGCTTTAGTATCGCCTTAAATACGCTCCACCAAAGAAATTGGCAATCTAAAGCTCTGTGAAAAATGTACGGGTCCATAATCTGTTCATACTAATCCGTAATTAATAGCAACATAATCGCATCTGGCGCACCCGAACGTGCGCAACAGTGACGTGCGGGGTCCCTGGGGACGATAACGACGATCACAGCGAAGCGGATGGTGAGAGAAAGGACATAGAAATTACCGTGCAGGTTTCAGAGGATAACAGTTTTTCTTAGCTGTCTGTCTATATGAAATTTGGTCTGTCTGTTTATCTGTATGTCTTGGTTGTCTGTATGGATGTTATCTGTATGTTTGTATGTCTGTCTGTCTGTCTATACTGCATGTATGTATGGTAGTTTTTTTTTCTATCGTCAGTTCTTATTAACGTTATCCAACTTACAGTGACTTAGACAAGACAGTATGTATGTATGCTTGGCAGTAGTATATGCTATTTGTTTGTTGTATGTAAGTTTGTTAGGTCTGTTCGTACTGTATTGTTGTCTGTCGTCTGTCTGTCTGTGTTTACTGTATTGTTTGTATGTCGTGTCATACTGGATGTTGGCTGTCTGTTTCATATGTATGTTCTATATGTTGTCCTTGCTGTCTGTTCTGTTTCGCTTTGCATTTGTATGTCTACTCTCTGTAAGCTGGCTGGCGCTATGTATCTTCTGTCTACTGTTTACTCTGTCTGTCAGTAGACCATCTGGCTGGACTCTCAGATTGTGAGTATGCATAACTGACTGGACAGTATGTGTAGAGTGTGCTTCAGGAGTGTGCATTGCACGCAAGGTGTTCTGTGCATGTGCCATTATGCTCGCATACATATAAGTAATATTCTCTATCAGCTACTCAGACCTATCGTATATATTCTCTCATATACTATATCTCTCTCTATCCAAAACAACATCTATATATCTAGATCCTATCTACATCTCTCTCTACTCATCTATATCTCTCTAACCCTCTCTCTCTCTCTCTATCATGCTATCCCCCACAAACCCCGCTTCTCTTCTCTCTCTCTCTCGACTCTCTCCCCCCTCTCTCTCTCTATCTTCTCTCTCTCTCTACTCTCTTCCCTCTCCCCTTCTCTCTCTTTCTCTATCTCTCTCATTTCTCTGTGAGATATATATTACATAGATTATAATATTATTTTTGTAGCGTGTTAGATGTAAAACCCACATCTACCTTAATAAACAAAATCGTCCATTTTTTTCCCTCATGTCAGAAAAAGTCATCTGGACCAAATAATAGCATCATAATACCCTCGATTGTTCTCACAGAAAAGTTCAATATCCGTGCCAGACTCGATGCCAATACGCCACTCAGTTTCACCCGTATTACGTTCATAACTAATGCTTATCGCGATTCGTGCGACATTTTGAGATTAAAAAAAATGCAAAGTAAAAAATAAAAATCAAACCAAAAATTACAGATCGATGTGCTCTCCACTAAGTTAGGACATCATAAGGATGAAAAACAAAATAACGTCAGTAAAAAGATTTGGGCAACGAATGACTTAAACACCAACCCCCACCCACCAACCCCCACCCACCAACCACACACCAACACCACCCATTTCCATACCTTCCTTGACATTTTGCCATTTTAAGATACACTGACGCACCACGATTAAGTACCTTGGGTAGTGTGACCCACATACAGAGTCCCCAGCTTCAAATTGAGGTGCTACTTTAAAATGATGTTCGTGGTTGAATTTGGGGGCATTTGTATGGGAGGTCAGACTGGTCCAAAAACAAGATTCTTTTTCAGCTATCAGAGGAAAAAACACGTGGAACCCGTGATTTGGAACACGAGCACTGGTGGGTCTAAAGAAAATTCATCTGACGGGCACCTTTCCGCCCTTCCGGAAAATGGATAATGGTAGGGATCATTCACGTCTAGGAATATCTCATTTTCTAGGATTTATTTCACTCTCGAGAGAGCTGACATGAGAATGGAGGGTTCGTGGACAAGAAGGGGGGTCGAACAATAAACTGTTACTCGATGTGGATCATATTTTGTTCCACTCCATATTTTTATGGGGTTCTGTAGCAACAGTTAATGGCGAAATTGCCTAAAGAAGACTGCCTACCGTCCATATAAAGCTATTTGTCCTTGGAAAACAGTTAAAAAACAAGACACTTTGTCCTAGAATCTCACGTGTCTGTCTGGTGTCCCTGGACACTAAGTGGAATCAAAGGTTGCCGAGGGTGTTATAAAAGCATAATATAACTGGTCTCCAAAAGTAAGGGCCGGAAGAAGAACGATCTTCTCTCTCTGTCTTGGAGGGCATGCTATGAGAGATCCGGTTGGCCGCCCTAAAACCACACATGCGTGTCGTAACTTTTGACAGCAGTGTCACTACAGTATGCCTTGCACTGCATAGGAAAGAAACCTGATCAGCCCCTGATTTCGTCAGCGAAAAGAGACCAAACTTCGTGAAATTCTCGTGAATTTGCCACATTTTAAGCGTACTGAAAACGCTGTTGCTGTACGCAATGTCTGCAAAAACTGGTTAGGCACGTGCAACAGGAAGGAAAGTTATGATGTGTAGCCTAAGTTTGCCATTTTTCATTGTTGTCTTAGGTACAATAAATAGCTATAAGCTACTGAAAACAGAAGCCGGCGGTCCTAACTGTGGAAGACCAGTTATAGTGTGTTGTTGTTTTCTGTTTGTTTTCATCTTTTATTTTCAGATCGTATAGTTTTGAAAATAAGTTCCATAATAGTTGAAAACTGCATTCACAATCGCAGGCGTAGTCAACAAGCATTCCACATCACGCTAATCATGAAGAAACCCCCCCCCCCCCTCCAGAAACCATGCACCTCGTCCGACATTAACTGATCTAAAAATAAAAGCCAGAATAGAAATCAGAAGGAAAAAATAAATGCAATATGGTAAATAGGTCAACAATAGCCAACAAAAAACATTTTGACCAAAACAAGTTTGTCGAGCATTCACTCGTTATCGGACCTTTGCTATTGAACACAGGGACACCCAAAAAACAGACACTGTGGACATTTTCCTAACAGACAATGTTACACATAGGTACTGAACACCTAAGGATCATGATATGAAGACATTGGCACCGAAAAACATCCGGAAGATTTCTTTATAACAAAAAAACAGCCAGTCGCAGAAATAGTTGTACGTCCAAAAACAATAAAAAAGGCTAAAGTTTTTCCGACCAATAGCTATGTTGTCCCGAAATAAGGCCTGTCCCAGGAGGTTTTTAATCAGTTGTCCCTGGAAAGAAGTGCTGTCCTGGGGTTTTAAGCAGTGTCCCGGAAATGCGTCCTGTCCCTGGTTTTAAGCAGTTTGTCCCTAGGAAATGAGTCCATGTCCCTGGTTTTTAAGCCGTTTTGTCCTGGAAATGAGTCCCTGTCCCTGGTTTTTAAGCAGTTTGTCCCGGAAAGAGTCCCTGTCCCTGGTTTTTAAGCAGTTTGTCCCTGGAAATGAGTCATGTCCCTGGTTTCTTAAGCAGTTTAGTCCGGAAAATAAGTGCCTGATCCCGGTTTTTAAGGCGTTGTCCTGGAAAACTGTTAACGGGGCGCCCACACGAACGAATAATATCAATTGCACACGAGAGGCTGTCCAAGGCATGATTCACGTGAAAGCCTACGTCTTAAAAAAGTACATATTCTAACTAGGTTCGTTGACTATACCCATGAAGCCCAACAACACGACTCTAGCAACAACATCACATGTCTTATAACAAAAACATACAGATATTTCACAGATTCGTGTACAGGGGGGACTTACCATAACAATATAGTGAACAAAGCTAGGAGGATTCCGTTCAGGTTATTAGAATTCCGAGAAATCATGTCTTCACAAATGTCACAGTTGGATCGCTGTTGGATTGAGTCGTATACTGTGATAGAAAAAAAACGCCACAACGTCATGAAAGCGATTGAAACCCAATTGCTGCGATGTTTTTTGAAAATACAACCACCATGCCTATCACCATGCCAAATTTCAAAGACTTGTCATAAGTGCACGTGGTCACAATAGTGACGCAGCACCACGAAAGGGATCATTAAGTCGCTGGGCGAGGTTCTCAGAACAGGCTTGCAATGCGAATCCTTTTGTCTTTTTCTTAATCAGTTTGTGTTATGGGTATATCTTCGTGCTCCTAAAAATCCTTCATCTTTTCAGTTTATAAAGGATAATCCTCTGTTACGTTTCTCTACAATACTCCGAAATGCCGCTTTTAAATGAGTAGGCTGATGCATTTCTTTCAGCGAGGCTAACTTTAGACTGGTGATTTCTCAAAATGTCGACAGTCACCCTACAAACTTTAAATGCTGCATTAATCTAAAGCGGAAAAAAGTTTACAGGAATGGTTACGTATATCATTGAAAGAAAAATTGTGAAGTGTAGCTGTACCATTATCTCAGAATGGTCAATTCGACACTTAATGTCCCTTTGTGGTTGCTAGGTCACATGTTATGACAACGTTCCCACCCAGTACAAGGTCAAAACATGCTGTTGTTTACGTCCTGTTGGCAAGGTGTACATTCGTCACTTTGGGATCACGTGTGGAGGCACAATGATAGGTACAGTCAGCACGTGCTAACCGCTGCACACTGTTCCTGGGGTATGATAGTGTGTGTGGTGTGTGTGTGTGTGTGTGTGGTGTGTGTGGTGTGTGTAGTGCTGCGTGTGCGTGTTCGAGTGTGCGTGGTGTACGTGCGTCTGTGCGTGTGTGTGTGTGTGTGTGTGTGGGGGTGTGGGGTGTTGTGTGTGTAATAGCGTGCTGTGTGTCTGGCGTGTTGGTGTGGTGTTGTGTTCTTAAAGAATCAATCATTCTACTATTTCTATGTATCGCGGGAAGCGAGTGAGATTCTTCTTCTTCGTTCGTCAGACAGATTCCTGTCAATGAGCGTAGGATGCGTCATAATGCCAATATGCGCTAATAAGCAAAATATTAGGCCAAGCTTGTCCGACTTCGGCTGACGAAATCTGTAATGAATTTCGAGAGAGGAAAAAAAGCAGGAGAATGGACCAGTAAGATAGACCAAAATAGCAGATGACCGACATAACAAAAGGAAAATTGCAGATCAGATTCAAAGAAGAGAGTAAGATTTAGGGAAGTTCGAAGCACAGGAACTTTCCAGAAGGGGGGGAACATTTGTACGAAAAGACCCCCCGGTATCCCACGGGGGGAGTGACTGGAGAGACCCTGGAAAGATCCTACCTAAGCAATTCATTGAGGTGCGTTACTGCAGTACTCATACTTTATAGTCACAGAGGCACGTCTCTGTGAAATTCGGGTTGCTCCACCTGGAGGAGCGCGTCGCAGCCAGAGGCGCGCCACCCAATTTAAAAATAAATAAAATTGGCATGCGATTTGTGGTGTACCGAATGAGGAAGCAAGGGGGGTAGGGAGGTGGGTTAATGTGACCAAATGAAACTTTATCTTTGGCATGCCTTTGTGTGTGACTGATGAGGAAGAACAAGGGAGATCGGGGTGGTGGTGGGGTGGTAAAATTTGACCCAAAATGATAACTTTATTCTTTTTGGCATGCGCTTTGTGTGGACTTGATGAGGAAGGAAAAGGGGGTGGGGTGTGGGGGGGGGGGGGTGTAAATTTGCCCAATGATAACTTATCTGGATTCGCTTGTGTGGAGGATGAGGAAGAAAAGGGGTGGGTGTGGGGGGGGGGGTTGTTAAAGTTGACCAAACGACAACATTTGTTCGTTGACAACTGGGTTTAGCGTGTGCCCGCTTGAATGCAGGGTTTTAAAATTCACTTAATAATTATAAGAAACATTATGATCATACTATCAATATCATCAGTTGATTGGGTTTCTTGATCTCCAGCGTGAGACCTACTGGCATTTAGGACGTAGACTTGGGGGGGATCGACAGGCGTGCGAAAGGGGTCAGCAATCGCACGTGTGGGGGGGATGAAAAGGCACAGTTTCACGAGCACTACAGCAATGAAAACCGAGGCACAAACGACATAGCCATCATTCCAAACTGTCACAACCGGTCGATCTAGCGGAAGCAACGTCAACGAGTGACTGATGAATCGGGCGAACGCGTGGCCGGTTTGATCTGTACCGAGTTAACGGCTAGGGCAAAAACTGGTCCGTTTTTGTTGTGGGGGGGGGGTGTGGGTGGGGTGGTGGTATTTGGTATTGTAGTGTAGGTGTTTAGTGTAGTGTAGTGTAGCTGTAGTGTGGTTGTGTGTTGTGTGGGTGTGTGTGTGTGGTAGGTGTGTGTGTGATGTGTGTGTGTAGTGTGGTATCGCGCACGCGCGTTCGTGCGTGTGTCCAATCTGAAAACGCCATGTCATGTCTGCCTAAATCGGGGAAACGCCTGTGGCGGTTGGGGCATAAACTCGGTACGGGTTGGCCTCACTGGAGTTGGCTAGTGGTTCAGTTGGTATTTAGATAATTCTCTCTTAGATCTTCTCTCTCCCTCTCCTGTCTATAGCATCTATCTGATCCTCCTATCTGATAACGATCTCTGATATCTCTCGCTATCATCTCTCTACGCTCTGCTAGATCTCTCTCTCTATCTCTGCCTCTCTCCTATCTCTCTCTCTCTCTCTCTCTCTCTATCTCTCTGCCTGCGCTAGTACTGTGCATGCACGCATCTGGACAATAATGACTTCATATTGTTTCCTAAACCGGTGTTTATTTCCATATCTACAATTGGGCGATTTGCCTGCCTCTGTCACATCTCGGTTTGGAATAGGCGAATTGTTTGTATATTTGCTCACGCGATGTACATATCACACGTTGTAGTTAAACTTAGCTAATCAATGGAAACTGTAACCGGGTGGGTCACGGCATTTGTATTTGGGAAAAGGAGCAATCTCACATAGACAGGAGCAATTTTTCGAGGGACACAATCAAGAGCAACTGTTCGAGGAGCAATTACAAGGAGCACGTGAGGATACACCTAGGAGCAATTTTCAAGGGGAATTGTTGGGACAAATGTTTAGGAAGCAATTATCAAGAAACAACCGGAGGAATTACACCTAGGAACATTTCAAGGGGAATTGTTTGGGGCAGCAAATGTTGACGAGTCCATTAGCAGAACAACCGGAGGAATTACACTAGGAACAATTAGTGTCAAGGGGAATTGCTTGTGAGCAATTTTGAGGATCAATTATCAAGGACAACCGGAGGAATTAAACCTAGACATTGTACAAGGGAATTGTGGGTGAGCCAAATGTGAGGAGCCAATTATCAAGGAAACATCGGAGGAATTACACGAGTAACAATTTTCAAGGGGGAATTGTTGGGGATCGAATGTTGAGGAGGCAATTATCAGGACCACGGGATTATTACCCTAGGAACAATTGTCAAGGGGGAATTGGTAGGGAGCAAATTTTGAGGAGTCTATTATCAGGACAACCGGAGGAATTACACTAGATCAATTGTCAAGGGTATTGGTTGGGAAGAATGTGAGGAGGCAAAGTGTCGTTACCCGCCATCCGGTAGTCATGATTATGTGCATAACTATACTTGTTTTCAGTTTTTGACATCTCTCGACCTTGTCCAGGTCTGGAATCAATAAGTAATTACTGTTCGGGGTTCATCGCTCATTCCTCTTCATTTAACCCTTTCGCTCGCCAAGTGGCATTTATGCACCACAAATGGTTTAAACACCTATGTCACCAATGTCGTCAAATCAGGGCCTTGTTATCTGAATGACCCTATTTTCTTCATTTTGGAGTAAGGATAGGTCTAATGTTATACATTTCACTAGGGAATTCCCATATGCAGATCAAAAATGTCTCTACCCAGCTAAGTTTAATGGTAGTTTTTGGCTGAAAATGGGCTGGCGGCGAAAGGGTTAACCATTCACTCTTTGTCCGTCTTGTACTTTGAAACCCGTTTTCAACCCAGCCATTGTTTTCAAGACAAGCTTGTCTCTCGAATTATTCATGCGAATTGAAAAGATAAAGCAAGTAATACGCAGATGCCGATGAGAGTATGCAACACAGTAGCCTGTCCGTTATCTCCCACAAAATTAGACAGAGGGTCTTTCGTACCAGGTCGTACCATATGTCCTTTTAGTGCCATGGGTGTTAAATCAGTGTGGTGCCAATAGCTACACTGGCGTGAAAGGGTTAAAAAAATAATTAATATAACTACCACGCTTCACGTTACGACCCTCAATCTCAACGTGTTTCGTTGAATGTTACGAACATATCCTAGGCGGTCCTTAACTGTATCTCTGTCCCACAAAAAGGTGTTTTGATCTCATGAACATAAAATATATCACTGCAACAATCAGGAATAGAGCTGGGATGAATGGAGGATGGGGGATTATAGTCGAGATAGCACCCCCTTTTTTGTTTCTCTCTCCTCTCTCTCTCTCTTCTCGCATCTTCTCTCTCTCTCTCTCTTCTCAGTCTCCTCTCTCTCTCTTCTCATCTCTCTCATCTCTCTCTCTCTCCTCTTCCTCTGTATCTCTCTGTCTCTGCGCTGTCTCTCTCTCTCTATCTCTCTCTTCATCACAAGACACCTCTCTCTCTCTCTCTCTCTCTCACTCACCTCTCCTCTCTCTCTACTCTCTCTCTCCTCTCTCTCTCTCTATATATATATATCCCTCTCTCTCTCCCTCTCTCTCCCCTCTCTCCCCCCCTCTCTCTCTCCCCATCTCTCTCTCCATCTCTCTCCCCATCTCTCTCCATCTCTCCCCCCCTATCCCCCCTCTCTCTGTATATCTCTCTCTTCCTCTCTCTAGGAAATGGAATGGCTTCCCTGAGCTACCTGAAAGAAGTGGATCTGCCGGTCATCTCCACAGCCCTGTGCAAGTTCTACCTGGGCTCCCAGGCGCACGTCACGGACAAGCAGCTCTGCGCCGGGCAGAAGGAAGGGGGAAAAGACGCCTGTCAGGTAACAACCATGCTTTCAAAAAAACTAAGCGAACCGAACGAGCGCTTCATATGAGCAACTTAGGACGCAGATTTGACCGCCAGGGGGCAGAAGGAAGGGGGGAAAGACGCTTGTCAGGTAACAACCATGCTTTCAAAAAAACTAAGCGAACCGAACGAGCGCTTCATATGAGCAACTTAGGACGCAGATTTGACCGCCAGGGGGCAGAAGGAAGGGGGGAAAGACGCCTGTCAGGTAACAACCATGCTTTCAAAAAAACTAAGCGAACCGAACGAGCGCTTCATATGAGCAACTTAGGACGCAGATTTGACCGCCAGGGGGCAGAAGGAAGGGGGGAGGGAAAGACGCTTGTCAGGTAAACAACCATGCTTCTTCCAAACAAACACTCTAAGCGAAACCGACTACGAGCGCTTCATATGAGCAACTTTCTTAGGACGCAGATTTGGACCTGCCACGGGGCGAAGAAGTTCCCAGAAGGGGCTCAGACATTAGGAAGGGGGGGAGATGTGTGAAGATCGGAAAGACGCCTGTCAGGTAACAACCATGCTTTCAAAAAAACTAAGCGAACCGAACGAGCGCTTCATATTGGCCACTGCAAGTAGGGTCATTAACGCCCTTGACCGGCAAGAGTTTTAAGCCCTTGTTTATTGATCAGTATCCAAAAGGGCATTTTCACTCTTGCAAAAGGCACACAGCAGCCATTAAAAGTTTACAATTTTCACCGCCAGCCAATTTTCAGCAAAAAAATGTCCAATTAAACTTACCTGGGTAGAGAAAACAATTGTCTGCAATATTGGGAATTCCTATGTGACATGTATGGCATTAGGCCTATCCTTACCTCCCCAACATATTAAGAAAACAGGGTCTTTGGATAACAGACCCTCATTTAATGCCTTTCAGTTGGGCGGTTGAAAGGGTGACTGAAAGGTCAAAGGGTGAATAAGGTCACATCAAAGGGTTAAGTGGCCCCTAAATAGGGTTATTGGCGAGAGTTTTATACCCTTGTTTGGTCAGTACTCAACCATCTTCCCCCCCCCCCCCCCACACACACACCAAGGGCATAAGTATTTTTTTGCAAATAGTGTTCTTTGCAGTAGCCAATAGAGGCGGGGCACACCTAGAGACGGGGACGCACAAATACGGGGACACAAAGAGACGAAAGTTGGGGACACATAGAGACCACAAATGGGGACACATTAGAGAGCGAAAGTAGGGGGGGACAACATAGAGACGAACTAGTGCCGGGGCGACACATAGAGACGAAATTTGGAATAATATAGAGACGAACAGTGGGGGGACACATAGAGACGAAAGTGGGGACACATAGAGACGAAATTACTTCGTGGACGCATCATTAGAGAGAAATTTGGGCACACATTAGAGAGACGAAATTTGAGAACACGTAGAGATGAAATCGGGGACACATAGACGCTTTTTGACCGAAATTGGGGTACCACAGAGACGAAAGGACGACACTGTCGAGAGAGACAACGCTACTTAGTTCCCTTCTCTTAGCTTAGAGCGAAAATTGGGGCACAATAGACGAACTCTTATTGGGGACACATATATACGAAATTGGGGACACATAGACAAACAAATTGGGGACACATAGACACAAAACTTGGGGACACATGGACAAAAAAAGTGTGGGACGCATGGAGACGAAACGGGTGGAGGAGAGGGTGGAGGAAGGGGGTGGCAGGAGGGCGGGGGGTGGAGGCAGGGGGTGGAGGAGACACACCACCTACGTCATAGTTAAGCGACATGACCGCGTCCTCATGACTTCATTGTTGGCATTTTTTGTTTGTGTCCCCTGCCCACCAACCCCCCACCCACCTACCCCCCGCCACTCCCCCACATCCCTCTCCCCCACACCCTCTTCCTCACCAGGGAGACCAGCAGGGGGGCCTCTGGTAAGTGTGAGGACCGTGGCTTCTCTCCTCCTTTCCCACCTACGTGTGGAAGGTGGTGGGGGTGGTGTCGTGGGGCTATGGCTGCGCAATCAGTTACACCCCCGGGATATACACCCGGGTGTCCAGATACCTGCAGTGGATCCACGACACCGTCCACGACAATGCCGCGACGTCATCGGCATCTGCTACGCGAAAAATGGTGTGCGTCTTGTTCTGTGTGACGTCATAAATTTGTGTTTACAAAAAAAAAAGTGCCGTCACATTAAAAACAAGGAAATTGCGTTTTGTTTAGTTTTTGTCTGATTTCGCGTTCCGTTGTCTTCGTTGTTTATATTTATGTTCGTTACTATGGGTGTTTTTTTTGTATAATAAATTGGCTCTGTCTCTGTCAGTCTGTGTCTGTCTCTGCCTCTGTCTCTGTCTCCGTGTCTCTCTGTCTGTCCTCGTCTCTCTCTCTCTCTCTCTCTCTCTCTCTCTCTCCCGACTCGCGATATCTCTACTCTCTATCTCTCAATCTATCCCCCCCCCTCTCCCCACTCTCTCTCTCTCTATCTCTCCTCTCTCCTCTCTCTCTCTCTCTCTCTCTCTCTCTATCTCGCCTCTCTCTCTCTCTCTCTCACTCCATCTTACTGACTGTCAAACTGTGTGTGTGTGTCAGTCTGTCTGTCTGTCTATCTGTCAGAGTAATTTGTCCGCTATTGTTCCGAAGAATACTTTCTATTATATCCACCGTAAGGTCGAAATAACAAAATGTTCTTACTTTTCGATATTTCCCCATATTGGCCATAGACAACACTGTGGTTCTCTAGTAAAGGTTAGGCCCCTGTGCACGTCAACATTTTTCACTCAATCCCCATGGCAACACCACGGTGATATAATGCAAGTGGTACGTCACCTTGTTGCCATGGGGCGAAAAAGAACAGAGTGTATTTCGGCCTTTACAAGACTGCCCCCAATAAAATTTTAAAGTACAAATGAAAATATCGTTAATGGATACACCAATAAAATAAAATAAATAATAATAAAAAGTGCCCGTGCCGAGAATCGAACCAGAACCATTAGCATGACAGACAGACACTCTACCAATGAGCTATCGAGACTTTCAGTATTAACTAGTTTCTTAACTCATGGTGCCTGTTGAATACTCTCTAACCCACTAATCTAAAATGCTATCTGTTTGTTATCTGTTTACAGTGTTGTTTTAAGTATGTAATTATTCAAATCATTATTGTTTAAAAGCTTGCATAAACATCTATATGTATGCAAAGTTTAAACAATGTACGCCTTCTATTTTTCCGAGAAAATACCAACGCTAAAGTTTGGAGATTAGACCATGGACGCAACACAACACACACACACACACACACACACACACACACACACACACACACACCATACACACACACACACACACACACACACACACACACACACACACACACACACACATACATGTAAAGACCATAAAATGGGGTAAACTAGTATTTAAGGTAAAATGAGGTATACCCTTAGAACACTACATTTTCTGTCAAGAACGATAAGTATTATAGCTTAAGGCTGTGGAATGATGGCACTCCCTAAAAATTGTTGAAAAATTAATTAGTCATACAAATACTAAGTGCCGAAATTCAAAAACGTCTGTTATCATCAAGGAAACGGATAAACAGTAAAACTCAACAAATGGGAAAGTTGAGTTATATTGAATGTAGGGCTCATTTTAGGTCTTCGGAATACCCTGCTAACCTTAAAACAACAGAGGTAAATTTGCATTGCCTCATTCTAAAACACTACCCAGTGTAAACTGAAAAAGCATGGGTCGATTACCCCATTCTGGGGCAATTACACAGGCACACACCACACACACACACATACACACACACACCACACACACACAACACACATACACACACATACACACACACACACACACAACCCACCACACACACACACACACACACACCACACACACATACACACAGAGACACACAGCCGAACAACTATCATTACTTTAGAATCAAAAAATTAGGGAAATGAGCTGACATAGATTTGACACTATTGGGGTGCACTTCAACAAGAAACAAAGACAAAGCAAATAACAACAACAATCTAATCCAAGAACCCCACCACCCTCTCTCTCTCTCTCTCTCTCTCTCTCCCTCTCTCTCTCTCTCTCTCTCCTCTCCTCTATCTCTCTCTCTCTCTCTCTCTCTCTCTCTCTCTCTCTCTCACTCCTCTTCTCTCTCTTGTTCTCTCTTATGTCTCTCTCTCTCTCTCTCTCTATCTCTCTTCACTCTTATCTCTCTCTCTATCTCTTCTCTCTCCTTCTCTCTCTCTCTCTCTCACTCACAACACACAGATACGGATTGGCCGAATAAAACTTTACACGTCACATTAGAATGTGACGTCATCCAATGCCATTTTATTTCTGTTTGTCCATACTTTTTAGTTTGATTATGCGGGGGTTTTGTGTGTGTTCTTTGTTCGTTTTTGTGTTGTTGATTTTTGTGTTTTTGTGAAGTGAGTCGATGCATTCTCAGTAAGCCGTTACTTTCAAATAGTGTTTCATCCTTCTTCTGTTTTTGAACGTTTCTTTATCTCCGGTTTTTCAAACTCAACTTATAAAAAACAACAACTAATGCTGTTAAAAGATGAAGGTAAGATAAAAATGTGTGGGAGTAAAGTGTCTCTTTTTGTCATTGTTATTGTTCCTTTCTTTTTCTCTCTTCTTCTCTCTTGTCTTCTTCTTCATTCCTTCTTCTTCTTCTTCTTCTTCTTCTTAGTCTTCTTCTTCGTCTTCTTCTTCTTCTTCTTCTTCGTCTTCTTCTTCTTTCTTCTTCTTCTTCTTCTTCTTCTACTTCTTTCTTCTTCGTCTTCTTCTTTCTTCTCTTCTTTTTTTCTCTTCTTGTTCGTCTTCTTGTTCTTGTTCTTAGTCCTTGTGCTTCTTCTTCTTCTTATTATTCTCTCTTCTTCTTCTTATTCTTCTTCTTGTTCTTGTTCTTGTGCGTCCCGTCTTCTTTCTTTTTCTCCTCTTCTTCTTACTCTTCTTCTTCTTTTCTTCTTCTTCTTCTTCTTCTTCTTCTTCTTCTTTTCTGTTTCTTCTTCTTGTTCTTGTTCTTCTTCTTCTTCTTCTTCTTCTTCTTTACTTCTTCTTCTTCTTCTCCTTCTCATCCTTTTCTTCTTGTTCTTCTTCTTCTTAGTTCTCTTCTTCTGCTTCTTCTTTCTTAATTTTCTTCTTCTTGTTCTTCTTCTTGTTATTGTTGTTTCTTCTTGTTCTTGTTCTTCTTCTTGTTCGTCTTCTTCTTGTTCTTCTTCTTCTTCTTGTTCTTCTTCTTCTTCTTCTTGTTCTTGTTTCTTATTCTTCTTCTCTTCTTCTTCTTCTTCTCTTCTTCTTCTTCTTCTTGTCTTTTTTTTTTTTTCTTCTTCCTCTTCTTTTTCTTGGTAAGGTTTCAGGATAATTGGATTATATATTTTCAGAGTACTTTCGCTGTGAATGAATAGAGCACGCCCTTTAGTTAATTAACATTAGGGGATCTTAACACGACAACCCCCAGTGTGCGTGTGTGGGTGTTGTGTTGTGGTGTGTGTGTGTGTGTAGTGTGTGTGCGTGTGGTGCGCGCGTGCGTGTGCGTGCCGTGTGCGTAGTGGCGTGTGCTGTGTGTTGTGAGTGTGTATGTGATGTGTGCGTGTGCGTGTGGTGTGTTGTGTGTGTGTGTGTGCGTTGGGCGCAAGATGCGCGCGTCGTGTGTGTCGGTGTACTATGTATGTGTGTGTGTGTGTATGCGCGCGCGCGCCGCGCGTGGGGTGTGTGTGTGCGTGCGTGCGTGCTGGTGCGTGTGTGTGCTTGTGTGTGAGTGTGTGTGTGTGTGTGTTGTGTGTGTGGTGTGTGTGTGTGTGGTGTGTGCTGCATGATGTGTGTGTATGCATTAATGTGTGTGTGTGTGTGCGTATGTGTATGTGTGTGTACTCAATCGTCTGTGTGTTTCTGTGTTTATGCTTGTGCATGCGCGTCTGTACTAATCAGTATTTTCTTATGCAATCATGAATGTGTGCGCGTGTACTGATGCATATATATATATATTGAAGAATTGAAGAAGAAAAAGCAACCACACCATTAAGCTTTCCTCTTATATAATATATAGTTTGCTTTATTAAAACTTCGCCTGCGTCCAATGTATATGTTTGTGAACCTAAGAAAAAAACTCAATAAATTTAATTTTAACTTTACGATTTGTTTCTGTGTTCTGAAAAGAATAAAATAAAATAAAATAATGTGCTGATTTACTTTTTATCTCAATGGGGGAGATAGACAATGCCTATGCAAAGACAGCTGTTTCGTCTTTGAGAAAAAATCTTCAGTCTGCATATCGGCATGCAAAGAATGTCCACTGTGAACATTCAAACTGAGCTAAAAGACTTTCTACAGGATAAAGGTTGTACTCTTTGCACCAGATTAAAAGTCCACAAAAAAAGCAAACAAGCACTTTATTTACAAAAGAAATTGGAAAATATATGTATATATATATATGTATATGCGCGAATAGGCCTAAATGTTTGCGTGTTTTGTGGCAGTACCTTATCTTCTATTTTCTGACAATACACCCTCACAGCATAGATCTATCTATTGTTCACTTTTATTTTAAACACACACAAAACAAAATGTTTGTATCCAGAGCAAAAATCGAAACAAAAATTAAAGTCAGCGACAGTCTACGCAATTTGTTATTTTAACTGTGTCTATATGGTTATGTAAAAAACAACAACGTGGGGATGCCGGGGTGGTGGGGTGTCCTCCGTACAAATAGTTCCCCCAACTTCTGGAAGTTCTGGTGCTTGTAACTTCCTCTAATCTACTCTCTCTTTGACTCTGCCTTTTCCTTTTGCTTACTGTCATCTACTATTTGTTTCTGACTTATTGGCCCATTCTCCAGCCTTTTTCCTCCAAACACCAAATATTGCTAAATATTCTATATATTTGTTTTCCTTGGAGCTCCTCCGAAATCGGAATGTGTTGATGAATGCAGCGAGGAGACCAGTGAGAGTTGGAAAACGGACACATACGTACCCAGTGTGGCCTTATGGCCCAGGAACGCAGAAGAAGCAGAAGATGAACAGCAACACAAACAACACAAACAACAACAGCAACACAACAACAAGACTAAGAAGAACAAGAAGAAGAAGAAGAAGAGAAGAAGAAGAAGAAGAAGTAAGAAGGTAACATAACTTTTGAGTGTCCCAGCATTGTGACCTTGCAGTGTGTGTGTGTGTGGTGTGTGTGTTGTTTGTTTGTGTGTGTGCTGTGTTGCGTGTGTGTGTGTGTGTGTGTGTGCGTGCGTGTGCGCGGGTGGTGCGTGTGTCTGTGTGTGCTTGTGGCGTGTGCG
>JAGGCT020004083.1:32500-45085 GCA_017654935.2 Phymorhynchus buccinoides | reverse complement strand
CTGTAAGATCACAGAGACGTATTAGGTATTATGTCTTTTTATTAGTTGTTTACTTTTCGGTATATTACTTTATAAGTCCACAGAGCGTCCTCTTGTGAAATTCGGGTTGCTTCCCACCTGGAGAGCGCGTCGCGCCAGAGGCGCGCCACCCAAGTTTAAAAATTAAAAAAATTCATGCCATTTTTTGGATGGGGAAGCAACAAAAAAAGAAATATATTCATACTATTTTCTTTCTGTTTTGTCGCCAGGTGTGCGTAAGCTGATCGAGGGCGTGATGGAGCTGCCCCCGGGGTGGTACTCAGCCATGGCGCAGGTCAGGCCTGTCCGCTTCTGGTGCGCGCCCACCTGCCTGACCGTCTGACCCCACTACCTCACCTCTGCCATCAGGGCCATGAAGTGTTTGAGATCATCAGTGAAGCAGGGAGAGGTGCTGGCCAGGTGAGGGATGGTGGTGGTGACAGACCTTGGTTTACCTTTTTTCGAGTAATATTCTACTCATTTTGGTCCGCTACTACTCTTCACAATGATAATTAAATGCTCTTTAATTCTTTGATTACTACTCAGTTTCAGTGAAAAGTGTTTTTCATGGTTTAATGACTATGACTATCACATTTTTGCACCAAACTCTCGTTTCAGCTATCGCAACTGAGTCTTGTGTAGGGGGTAACAGTCCTGTGGTGATGATGTGATAGTGGGTGATGATGTATGTGGTGTGGGTGTAATATGATGATGATAATGACCTAGTGGTGATAGTGATGATGATGATGATGTTTGCTTCCACGTCCAGATTTCTTATTACTATTTTTCCACTTTGATATACTTGGTCTCATCTTTGTTTGATTATGCTGTTCCATTTTTTAAAGGTCTTTCATTATACAAGGTTTCCATCTTTGGTCTGTTACTAAATTTTTCTTTTTTTTTATGTTTTTGGGGGTCTGTTTGTTGTGGGTGTTGGGATCGTTCTTTTGCCGGCAGATTCCATCTGTTTTTTGATTATCCGCTTTGTTTTCGGTTTGTGTTATCGCGGTTCCTGGACAAATACGCCTGGTACGAGGAGTACCCCACCACCCCTAGCATCTTCGTGCTGAACGGTTTCATCTACGGCCCTGCTGGGGCTCTATGACGTGAGGTAACGGCCATGATACGACAAAGAAACGGCCAGCCGACTGTACTACGCGGGAATGGCCTCCCTTAAGCCATGCTGCTCATGTTCGACACGGGAAGCGCACGTTCTACTACCCTGCGGCCATTTGTCGGCGCGCATGGAGCCAATCGTGCCCCCGCTGGGACTACCACCACCACGCAATATTAAGTCTGCTGGTTACAGCTGTTGTTATTGACGACGACCCGCTTTCAACGACGGCGCAGGCGCTGGATGGCTACAAGAGGTCGGTAGGGCGAAGGCATACTGTGGAGTTATTGCTGTGCGTTGTTTAGGTTTTTTAATGTGCGTGTGTTTTTTTATTTAGAAATGTTTTATGTGTTTGTCCAAGAGGTGAGAAATAAAAAATATTTCTGCGCAGTTTTATATTACAGTGATTTGCACTTTTTTTGTAATCTATTCTCTTTTCTTAATATGTGTATAGTAATTATTTTGTTTTGATCATCTATTCTGTGGGGTATCACTTTGTTTTTTGGGGGTTTTCTTCTTGTACAATTTTTTTACAATCTTACAATTTTTTTGTCTATGTTATATTTTATACGGGAGTTTTTTGGAACTTTGAATAATACAATGAATAATTTATTGATGATACTTGACTAATTGAAATATGAATTGCCCATTTTTTTCAAAAACGTTGTTGAGGTTTAATTTTTTGGGGAAGGGGGAGGGTCGGAAAATTATGCACAAAAGGGACCTAGATTTTTGTCGGCACAGACTGGCTAAGGAAGTCAGCCTGTCACTTTGTGGTTCATTTGATCTTTTTATAAATTATATTTTTTATTCAGTTCTTTTGGGCATTTAGTAAAGACATCATATGTTTGTGGGTTTGATAATTTTTTATGAATTTTATTGAAGTTTCATTTTTAAGAATACATTTTTTAATCACAAACAAAACTGTAAGAAATTAAAAGTCTGCTCTTATGTCAGCATTACGTAAGGCTGACTCATCTCATGGAATATCAGGAGTGTATCAGTGCTTCCGGTAATCCTACACATATAGTAGCGCTGCACGTGAAAGCTGCTTAATGTTTTCATAGCTGTCTGTCTGTTCTGGCTATCTGGCTGGCTGACTATGTTACCACGATAGCGTTTGAACGAGGGACACAGACCCTCAATATTGCGTGCGATGGGTAGTTTAGATATTAGGCCAAGTGACGAAGTTGAATGTCATTGGTCAAAGCTCAAGGTCCTTTGTGAGCCGAAAATGCTGCACGCGGCTGCTTGATATAGCATTTTCACGTTCAGTTTTTACTGTTCCTTTTTCCACGGTTGTGTTTGTGTGCGGGCAGCCGTGCACTGATTCAGAAAGAATGAACTTTAAAACGCTCTCCTTCCATCCAACAAGGATGATTCAATGATTCAGTAAGTTCAAAAGCAAAAACACCAAACAAACAGACGCCACGCTAACAAGTACACAGCAAGTGTAAGTGATTGTCATATTCGTCACACAAATTCAAATAAAAACACCAAACTACAGACGCCATGCTACACAAGTACACAGCAAGTGTAAAGTAGGTATTGTCAATTTCATTCACACGTCAAAACAAAACACCAACTACAAGACGCACCCTAACAATACACAGCAAGTGTAAAGTGATTGTCATTTCAGTCACACAAGTCAAAATAAAACACCAACTCCAGACCCATGCCTAACAAGTACGCAGCAGTGTAAAGTGTTGTCCTTTCATCACATGCAATCTAAATAAACACCAAACAAGATGCCGCTAACAAGTCACAGCAAGTGTAAAGTGTTGTCTTTTCATTCACACAAGTCAAAACAAACACCAAACTAACAAATGCCACGCTAACAAGTCACAGCAAGTGTAAGTGATTGTCATTTCATTCACACAAGTCAAAACAAATACACCAACAGAATGCCACGCTACAAGTACACAGAAGTGTAAGTGATTGTCATTTCATTTCACACAGTCAAAACAAACACCAAACAAGATGCCTCCTATAGCTCCTAGCCTTTCACTATAGCGTCCTAGCCGTTTCACTATAGCTTCCTACTTTCACTATAGCGTCCTAGCCTTCACTATAGCTTCCTAGCCCTTTCACTATGCGTCCTATCCGTTCACTATAGCTTCCTAGCCTTTCATTATAGCTTCCTAGCCTTCACTTAAGCTTTACCTGCCTTTCACTATAGCTTCCTAGCCTTTCACTATAGCTTCCTGGCCATTTCAACTATAGCGGTCACTAGCCCTTTCACTATAAGCTTCCTAGCCTTTCACTATAGCTTCCTAGCCTTTCACTATAGATTCCTAGCTTTCACTATAGCGTCCTAGCCTTTCCCTATAGCTTCCTAGCCTTTCACTATATCTTCCTAGCCCTTTCACTATAGCTTTCTAGGCCTTCACTATAGCTTCCTACCTTCACTATAGCTTCCTACCTTTCAGCTATAGTTCCTAGCCTTTCTTGATAGCTTCCTAGCTTTCACTATACTTCCTACCTTTCACTATAAGTCATACATTCTTAGTTAGATGTTATGGTCTTTTTTGTGTTATTAAAATGTTTTAGATGGATCTCACTATTGGCCTTTTTTGTGTGTTTTATTACTTAACCATTTGAAAGGTATCATTTATTTTCTTTGAGAGCGTAAATTTAGCATCCCTGTCAGACTGTTGCAGATCTAATCAGATTTAGATTTGCTGCTCCCTTTTATCTCTCTCTCTCTCTCTCTCTCTCATCTCTCTCCCTCCTTCTCTCTCTCGTCTCCCTCTCTCCCTCTCTCTCACTCTCTCTCTCACTCCTCTCTCTCTCTCCCTCAACCCGCCACAACCACCTACGCATACAGACATATAGATGTGCATGTGTGTGGTTGGTGTGTGTGTGTTGTGTTGTGTGCGAGAGTAGAGAGAGAGAGAGAGAGAGGAGAGAGAGAGAGAGAGAGAGAGAAGAAGAGTTAAGAAGTTAACAGTTTATTCATTCCTAATATCCAATTAACATGTGCCACGTATTATAATATATATATATGTATATAGAAGAAAGCGTGGTGGAAGAGAAGAGGGGGAGACAAAGAAAAGAAGAACAGTAACTGAAAGAAGGGGGGGGGGGGAGAGAGAGAAGAGAGTAGAGAGAGAGAGAGAGAGAGAGAGAGAGTTCTTAAAGGTTAGTCAGTTTATTAATGTACTAAATTAGTCATACAAATGTACACATGTTATCATGAATATGCAAGTGTGTCCTGGTGTGTTGGGGGGTGTAAGCTTTTTATGTAGTTAATATAGCTTATCTCTCTCCTCGTCTCTCTCTCTCGTCTCTCTCTCTCTCTCTCTGTCTGTCCTCTCTACTCTCTCTCTTCCTCTCCTCTCTCTCTCTCTCCTCTCTCCTCCTCCTCAACCACACCACAACGCACACGCACGCACACAGGCGCAGCACACACACACTACTCTCTCTCTCTCGCTCTCTTCTCACTGGGGGCGAAGGCCCTATTATCAAGTCACTACAGCATCTAACCGTCAACATGACGTGATGACAGAGGTGCTTCAAGAAAGAAGACGTCTGTAAGTAAATTTACTCATGTGTCAAGATTGGATATATACTTTATATAGCTAATCATCTAGTCTTGACACAATCATTGTGACATGGCAATGATCACATATTGTTTAGATCGAGTCCCTATTTTTAAAGGGACACACAAAATTGACAATGAAATGGATTAAGATTGGTCCATTTCACTTGCCTTTCTCTGTCCTTTGGGAAGCAAAAAAAGTACTTTCCCAGGCAAGGTGTTTTTGTAAACAGCTGCACAAAGCGTTCCCACCCCCTTCTTCTGCTCCATGTCTTTTCCGCCATGACTCCATGAAAAGACAACTCGTTGAGGCTGTTTCACATTGAACTTGAACACTTGAGTTTGCCCTTGTCAATAATGAATAAGTAGTCCTATAACTATTACCTCTGCGACTGGCCGCTTAAACGTTTTTTAATCTCCCGTGATTCTACTGAACCCTAACCTATCCCTAACCCTAACCCTATCCCCTAACGAAAGTTTGAAACAAAAACGGAAAGAACAAGAAATAGAGGCAGGATGAGTGTAAATCTCCATTATTTGCAGAGAATCGATGTACAAAGTCCTGCACTTAGTTTCGTAATTATTCCACAATGGCGGACAAACAACGATTCTATTGGCTACGCGGCTAGAGTTAAAAAATTATCTCATAGAGTAAAAATATACCTGTTGCCACAGCCCTCCATTACTTACAGGTTTTCATACCTGCAGGGGAAGATAAACAAGGGCAGTTGTCCCCCACTCTCTCTCTAATACTCAGGTCCTACGGACGAGCCTGTTCGTTTTTTGCAGGTGATTCGTCTGACTGTTGCCGATGCCACGTACAGAATGCTCCATCCCCCTCCTTCCGGAATTACGTCATTTTAGCTACTCCGCACAAACTAGATTCACTTGGAGCAGACGACAGGGAAAAAGACATAGCTCAGCGCATGTTGCTAAATTTTTGAGATAACGATATGAATTGTGTTCTGTTTCATGATGTTTGTGACTTTGAATTAATGTCAAGTTTAAAATCCAATCAGATTTTGCATCAGTCTAGCCCGTAGGTTTACGAGATGCTCATAGATACCCACGGAGATGCCTATACCGATGTCTAATGGGCACTTTTAAAGTTCCTCCCCCCCCTCTCTATATATAACGCTCTCTGTATCTTTTGCATGGGTCGTACAGCTCTTGGTGAGTTTGTTCGTCTGCTAGATCTATACTTAATTTAAATTTAAAAAATTGATGTAAACCTTCAGGGCCCTCAACTTATTTCTCCAGAATCAGGTTTTGCTCGCTTTGCGAAACATACACAGGTGATTGTCACTAACTGTTATGTTTTTTTTTTGTAACAGAATGGCTAAAAAACGAAAATGCAAAAGGATATTAATCTTTTATAATTTTCCGCCCATAAGTTTTCAGCATGCTTCTCTTACTTAGGTATCCACTTTTTTCTTGGTGACAAAGACTGCTGTTTTACTAAACGCCATTGATGGCGATTCAGAACAAACTCTGCAATGTTTTCATAAAGCATGATAGTTAGATAACTTAGAAACCGTGATTTGATTGCAATTTACTCTACTTTTAACTACCTAAACTTTACCCCTCAACTTTTTCTTATTTTTTTTTTGTGTTGATGAGATGCTGCTTTTATTTTGTAGAGGGCTTGTGGTTTTTTTCCAGGACTTCACTACGCAGGCCATCACTGTGAAGCCTTACAATATCGAAAGGAGCAAATGCGCAAAAGAAATAGGTGCTTTACTTACTTAGCGATTTACTCGTTCCCCCCATTTCATTTTGGTAAACTTTCTAGGATTGTTAAGTATGGTTACGAAGATTTTTGAAACAATTGAAATAGCTTTAAAAGCAATTGTTACGCCGTAGGAATGCCTTTCATAGTTTTATTCCTCCACTATTTGACGGGAATCTTGGGGGTCACCGATTTATACAGTGCTATCACCTTGGGCTTCTTTAAATAATTGATGGATAACAGCATTTTCTCACTACAAAGGTTATGAACATATAGGTCATCACAGTCAGTGATAATAGGCGCAGATTAAGCTTTAAGTATATTATCATATGATCTAAACCGCAACATTTAGAATGCTTTGAGTGAATTAATTCTTGGTATAAGACCTCATGCCAGGCCATAAACTGGGAAACTGAAGTTTAGGACTATATTTTTTTTTGGAGTCACAGTACTCTTTTATTAACAATATTAGTTATACCGTTGCGGTCGGCTGTATCGTTTTTTATCATCTATGGTACGAAATGATTGTTGAGTTTCTTCACAGATAGATCGTTGAACAAGGGCATACTGGTGTGTTTTGGAAAGATTTGCAGATAATTGGTTAATATTGCTTTCCAGATAGATTTTGAGTCTTTTTTAGATTTAATAAGATCGCGCCAAAATGCTTTTTTTTTTTTTGCAACTCCTTCATGTTTGTTATTTTGTTTCGGCTGCTTTTTTAAAAGCCTACATCCTTACCAGTGTTGGGTACTAAACTTTCACGAGTCTTTATTTCCGCATTTATATGCTCGTTTAACCAGGGTTTACCTTAGGCTTGACCGCTTAGTTATAAAGGGGCATTTTACATATATTGGGATGAAGGTATTAGCCATTTTTCAAGGCTTTATTGGGGTCTTGTACAGAAAAAAAAAACAAAAAAAAAAAAAAACAAATGAAAAAGTCGGGGGCCCATGGAACATGAAAATGCACATGATAAATATATAAGAATTGCTGCGGGTTAAAGGATGTAATTATTTATATAGGGCTACGAACGTAAATGCTGAACAAAAAAAAATAAACAAATCAATCTTATGAGAAAATTTCTTGGGAATTTCCATGAGGGGTGGCCTTTTTTTTTTTTTTTTTTTTTTTTTATTTTTTTTGAAAAGACCACCGTGCGGACTAAGGGTTTAAAGGCATACTGGGGGTGCAGGTGAATCCGCTTAAAAACACCGAAGGAACAACAGGACAGACGTTTCAACTATGTTACACAGGATTGGTGACGTATATGGTCAACTGAGTGTGTGGGTCTGTAGTGTTATTCTTGTGGGGTAATTAAGTATTGAGACATATTAATAACTATTCATAGAGGACATAGAGAGGGGGGATAAGTGAGAGACACGAGAGAAGAGAGAGAGGAGGGAGAGAGACAGAGAGAGGAGAGAGACAGAGAGAGAGGGAGAGAGAGAAGGAGAGAGAAGAAGAGAGAGCCGACAGACAGAACAGATGGAACAGTCCGCCCACAGTCCGACAAGAGTACTACTATGGCAGAGGAGCAGGTAAAGGAACGAGGCAGGTGACAAAGGTTCAGGTACAGAGAAACATCCTCCACATTATAAAAGCTACCCAGGTGCTTTCATTTTAGGAAGCACTTTATTAAACAAATGGGCAACAAAATTGTATAGGCCGTACCTTAGGGTCTCAGGGGGCTGTTTTAGTCCCCTTCCCCACCCTCCCCCCTCCGAAATCTGCGCACTGGGCCTGGGTTGGACTCACCATGCCTCTCTCTTGACTATTCTGTTGTTTCTTCTCCTTTTTTCACATTCTGACTCCCTCTCTTCCTTCTTCTCGACTCCCCCCGTCTCCTCCTAGCCTGGGGGCACCCTTGCTTTTGTTTCAAGACCCTAATTAATATTCATTGCGATTGTGCCCATCACGTGGACAGAACGCATCCGCTTATTTGTTTTGGAATTTAGGGGCTACCGGTGACGTAGGTAGCTACCACCGTTGGAACCTTATCTTTTATATCGTCTTGATTTCGTCGCCTTTGTTTCCCGATTGAACGCCTCCTTTTTCTTACCCCGTGATAGTATACTGAGAGTGAGAGTGCGTGGCGTCCCAAATAATAGTTTCAAAACCGTTGCCTTTAATTGCAGAGTAGACACATGATATTATATTTGGATTGATGGGTGTGTGTGTGTGACCCGTGCGCGTGTATGTGTGTGTGTTAGTGTGTCTGTGTGTAGCGGGAAGACAGGGTAAAAAGCTCATGGGCGGGTTAGAAGCCCACCCCAATTATTTCATGAAAAAAAGAAAATTTCAGTCAAATTTGCCCATGACACGAATGCGAAACTTAACACTTGTCTCATGGGCAAAATGTTACTGAACTTGGCTTCATTTCATGAGATGATTGGCATGGGCTTCTTACCCGCCCATGGACTTTTTTACCCCGTCTTCACCTATATGTGTCTGTGTGTGTGTGTTGTGTGCGCAGTGTGTGTGCGTTGCGCGTGCGTACGTGCGTGCGTGTGTGTTTGCGTGCGTGTGTGTGTGTGCGCGTGTGTGCGTGCATGCGTGTTTTTTGTTCGTGTTTTGAAAGACGAGGCAAAGCTACAGTCGCACACATTAACAGAACCGCTGATAAAAGCTCCTTCATTCTGAATGTTACTGATACAATTAACCACTAAAACAAGGAAACTCGGTCATAGAACCGTTTTATTTATAGGCTCTGATAACCACCCACATCAAATCAAAGATGAACATGCCAAAATAAATGAAAACAACAATCATTATACTGACTGACATGAGAAACATGAGATTGAAAAATAGTAATTTAGGCTGGACAGCGGCCGAAAAAGGTTGAAGCCCCCTTGAAACACAAGCTATTTTGTAATCTAAGGCTTAAAAACAGCATTAGAAGTGGAATTGATAATCATATTTAGTTCATTTTTATTCACTCATAAGTGGCATTTCTATTCTAAGTTGGTCTATTTATGATCTCTAATATGAATTCTGGAGCCATTAAAAAGCCTGAAATCAGCCTAAAGGATGACAAATCTCATGCCTGTTTAATACATTTATTACTCATGCTTATATGAATACATCTAAACAATCATTAGTTTTAGAGGCATAATATAGAGGCCCATTTTACCAATCCAACCGGATCGTGATCTTCACATCACAGTGATCTGGATATCTGACCAAAAATAGGAACAACGTAGGACTATGTCTGAATACCTAACCAATAACAGAAATGCCACAATATTATAAATATATCATCAATGGTAGGGGGAAAAAAACCCACCTTACATTTAACCCCTTGACTGCCACCAAAGCATCAACGCACTGACCTGATGACATCACTGATTTAATTTAAAGTCTGTTCACACAATGGTGATATTAGAGGACAGCTATGTAAATAAACCGAAACAAAGCAATCACTTCCGGTGAATCGAAAACGATGCGCAGGACTTCGCAAAAAAAGAGGCAAAATCAGAAATCGGCACATTTATGACGGGGCATTTAGGAAAAATTTGGCACGGTAGAACTGTTTTTAAACCTTCGAGAACATCACTAGAAGGCTTCATCTAGTATCCGGCACTCTTAATTAGCGTGAGGTGGCCTTAATTAGCGAGCGGACAACTGGTTTTATGATAAGCCTCACCATTGACAGAAACACCAACAGGATTCATGATACCTCACCATTGACATCACTGAGGATGTCATCAGATGAAGAGGAATAACCCTGATATGCTGGCTTTTGCTCTAACACAGTCAAGAGAGTTATATCCCCAGACAATTTCGCCAGATTGGCTCTATCAGGGGGGTTTTCATGGCATGATTTGCCCAATTAATTATTTTTTAATTTTCTCTGGCAGTCAAGGAGTTAAAACAACTTTGGACGCCCTCAAAGCTAGTATCGGAAAGACTAAATCTCTAGACACCCTCAATGCTGATACTGTAAACATCACAGGGTTCTTAATATCTCACCAATAATTGAAACACCACAAGGGTTAAATTTATGATACCCCCCCAATGATAGAAACACCAACATGATTCATGATACCTCACCATTGACAGAAACACCAACAGGATTCATGATACCTCTCCAATGACAGAAACACCAACAGGATTCATGATACCTCTCCAATGATAGAAACACCAACATGATTCATGATACCTCTCCAATGACAGAAACACCAACAGGATTCATGATACCTCACCATTGACAGAAACACCAACAGGATTCATGATACCTCACCATTGACAGAAACACCAACAGGATTCATGATACCTCTCCAATGACAGAAACACCAACAGGATTCATGATATCTCACCATTGACAGAAACACCAACAGGATTCATGATACATCACCATTGACAGAAACACCAACACGATTCATGATATCTCAATCAATAATTAAAAAAATAAACCACAGGATTAGATAAAATCTCACCACTAATAAAGAAAAACCAACAACACACATCAAGAGGATACGTGCTATATCACCAATATAGAAGAACAAAACATCAAGAGGATACGTGCTATATCACCAATATAGAAGAACAAAACATCAAGAGGATCCGTGCTATATCACCAATATAGAAGAACAAAACATCAAGAGGATACATGCTATATCACCAATATAGAAGAACAAAACATCAAGAGGATACGTGCTATATCACCAATATAGAAGAACAAAACATCAAGAGGATACATGCTATATCACCAATATAGAAGAACAAAACACCAAGAGGATACATGCTATATCACCAATATAGAAGAACAAAACACCAACAGGATCCGTGATATATCACCAATATAGAAGAACAAAACACCAACAGGATACATGCTATATCACCAATATAGAAGAACAAAACACCAACAGGATACGTGCTATATCACCAATATAGAAGAACAAAACACCAACAGGATCCGTGATATATCACCAATATAGAAGAACAAAACACCAACAGGATCCGTGCTATATCACCAATATAGAAGAACAAAACACCAACAGGATCCGTGATATATCACCAATATAGAAGAACAAAACACCAACAGGATACATGCTATATCACCAATATAGAAGAACAAAACACCAACAGGATCCGTGATATATCACCAATATAGAAGAACAAAACACCAACAGGATCCGTGATATATCACCAATATAGAAGAACAAAACACCAAGAGGATCCGTGATATATCACCAATATAGAAGAACAAAACACCAACAGGATCCGTGATATATCACCAATATAGAAGAACAAAACACCAACAGGATCCGTGATATATCACCAATATAGAAGAACAAAACACCAACAGGATCCGTGATGTATCACCAATATAGAAGAACAAAACACCAACAGGATTCGTGATATATCACCGATATAGAAGGGGGAAAACACCAACAGTATTCGTGATATATCACCGATATAGAAGGGGGAAAACACCAACAGTATTCGTGATATATCACCGATATAGAAGGGGGGAAACACCAACAGTATTCGTGATGTATCACCGATATAGAAGGGGGAAAACACCAACAGTATTCGTGATGTATCACCGATATAGAAGGGGGAAAACACCAACAGTATTCGTGATGTATCACCGATATAGAAGGGGGGAAACACCAACAGTATTCGTGATGTATCACCGATATAGAAGGGGGAAAACACCAACAGTATTCGTGATGTATCACCGATATAGAAGGGGGAAAACACCAACAGTATTCGTGATGTATCACCGATATAGAAGGGGGAAAACACCAACAGGATTCGTGATATATCACCGATATAGAAAGGGGAAAACACCAACAGGATTCGTGATATCCTAGAAAGGATAAAAACAGTAGAGGGCTCTTGATATCTCATGCTCACCAATAAAAGAACCACCACATGTTTTCATATTTGTGACCCGTCCCCACAAAATGAGTCGTCTTGTCCCTGGCTCACATACCCCCTAGGGGCAATTTTAGGTTGAAGGGGTTCAAATCATCAATTTTCAGATGTTGACTTATTATTGAACAATAGGCCTAGGTCTTTATCTACCTTACACAGAAGTATTGAAGTGCAAAAATGATCCTTTCTGCTTTAAAAACATGCTTTTGGGGGGTAAATATTCGAAACATCTGACTGTTTTGCACACATTTTGAAACTTTCCGGTTTCATTTTCTCATTTCGACAATTCCTTGAGTATAA
>JAGGCT020004083.1:0-10000 GCA_017654935.2 Phymorhynchus buccinoides | reverse complement strand
TCTTCAATTTATTGATCTCAGCATTTGTGTTTTTTGACACTCTATTAATACTCATAAGATAAGCTTGCTTTGGGATTCTAGACAGTGGCATTTGATGTAATTTAAACCAGTAACGGATTGCTCTAATTGAACTATCAATGTACAATGGATATCTCCCAAGGTCACCATAGATCATCGTATTTGGGGTTTTGGGACTTACACTTAGGAATCTCTTGCATGCAAATAGGTGAACTGATTCTACTATCTTAAAGCGAAAACTACCCCACACTTCTGAAGCATATAACAATATGGGTTTAATTTGAGCATCCAAAAGTTTAAAAAATACAGTTCTATCCATTTTTCCAAGACTCCACATTGCCTTCATAATTTCAACTACCCTCCCCTTAGCCCTACCAGCAAATTCTTCTAAAGCAGAAACAAACGATAACTTTGTTGAAAGCAAAAAACCTAGATATTTATAACTGTTCACAATTTCTATCTCTTTGCCATCATAATACCATTTTTCTGTTTTAGCTACATGCCCCCCTTTCCTGCAAATCATGATGTCTGTCTTAGCTACATGCCCCCCTTTCCTGCAAATCATGATGTTTGTTTTACTGAAATTTACTTCTAAACCAGAGATTTTGAAGCTTTCTGGAGATTATTTAGCTGATTTTGTAACCCTGCTGGGGTTGATGACAATAAAGAAATATCATCAGCAAACATCAGCAAAAAGATCTCCTGAAGCCCTGGTAAAAATTGAAACCCATGTTTACCTTTACTGTTCACCTCATCAGCAACCTCAGTTATTAAAAGTGAAAAAAGTACTGGTGATAACAAACAACCTTGTTTCACACCCACGTTACAATCAAAGAAATCAGACATATAATGACCACAACGAACACAGGACTGGACAGAACTATACATTCCCTTTAACATTTGTAACATTTTTGTTGACACTTTGATCTTTTGAAGACCTCTCCATAAACTGTTTCTATCGACCGAATCGAACGCCTTCCTATAATCAATAAAAGCTAAATATAATTTACTCTTTGTTGTGCTAAATAAACATTTTTGAATCATGCTACACAATGTAAATACATGATCGATTGTGGAGTGAGAGAGAGAGAGAGAGCGAGAGAGAGAGAGAGAGAGAGAGAGAGAGAGAGAGAGAGAGAGAGAGAGAGAGAGAGAGAGAGAGAGAGAGAGAGAGAGAGAGAGAGAGAGAGAGAGAGAGAGAGAGAGAGAGAGAGAGAGAGAGAGAGAGAGAGAGAGAGAGAGAGAGAGAGAGAGAGAGAAAGAGAGAGAGAAAAAAACTATGAAACTAACGAGATTATATTAACTGAAGATGTTGTGAAATCAGTTGTGAAGGGTCTTGACAAAACTGAAGCCTCTGGCCCAGACCTTGTACATAATAAACTTCTAATACATGCACTTGACGTGCTTGCTTGTCCTCTTACTAAACTGTTTAGTAGGTGCTTAGATGAGGGAAGATTCCCATCCACGTGGAAGATAGCCCATGTTACTCCTATTCATAAGAAAGGGCCAAAATAACTGTGAACAAACTATCGTCCGATATCACTTCTTCAGCTGCGTCGGAAAAGTTCTTGAGAAGTGTGTCCACAAGCATGTGTACACATTCTTTAAGACACACAATGTGCTTGCACCACTTCAATCTGGTTTTATACCAGGTGATTCCACCGTATATCAGCTTCTTGCCACATATAATGATCTATGTTCGTCTTTTGACCATGGGATAACAACTCAAACAATTTATTTGGACATATCGAAGGCATTCGATCGTGTCTGGCACAAGGGACTTCTGTTGAAGCTGGAGGCTGCGGGTATAAAGGGGAAATTACTTAACTTTTTCCGTAACTATCTAGATAACAGACATCAATTAGTAGTCATTAAAGGAGAAAAGTCTGAATCGAAAAAGATCCCTGCTGGTGTTCCTCAGGGATCAGTCCTTGGCCCGTTGTTATTTTTGTTATACATAAATGATATTGTTACTGACATTGAAGCTACAATTAAACTTTTTGCTGATGACACTAGCTTGTCACATGCCTTAAATGATCCCTTAACTAGAGCAGCCATTCTCAATGCAGATCTTCAAAGAATCTCCCAATGGTCCAAACACTGGAAGACCACATTTAACGAAACTAAGACAGAACTACTCAATTCAACACGTGATCATACTCATATTGCACCCCTAACATTTGGAACACACATTTTAGAACCATCAAAATCACATAAACATTTAGGTGTAATTCTTCAGGATAATTGTAGATGGGATGAACATATACAGTTCATAGCCAATAAAGTGAATATGTTAATAGCATGCCTCAGACATTACAAATACAGATTATCCCGCAAGTCCCTAGAAACAATGTACAAATCCTTCATTCTGCCTCATTTTGATTATGTAGATATCGTTTGGGACAATTGTACAGACAAGCAATCAAACATTCTTGAAACACTGCATTTAGAAGCCATTCGTATTATTATTGGAGGTGTGAAGGGAACCAGTCACCAGAAATTATATGAAGAATCAGGCCTTTGTCCATTAAAGGAAAGACGTAAAAGACACAAATTAATCCAGTTTCACAAAATGGTAAATAATGCATGTCCTAATTATTTATCCGATCTCCTTCCAAAACTAATTTCTGATCAAAATCCGTACCATAGACGCCGAACTCTAAACAGAGTAGTTCCACGATCAAGAACTGAACTACATAGACACTCATTTCTTCCAAGCACAACCCATTTGTGGAATGACCTCCCAGATGACATTAAAGTAACTGACTCAATCAGCCAATTTAAACGATTTCTTTCTCTGTCTGATGTTAGTGTGCCTTCTTACTACTACACTGGTTCCAGACAAGACCAAGTTAACCACTGCAGATTACGTCTAGGAATAAGCAATATTAACCACGATCTGTACACAAGGCATCTACTAGCTGACCCCAAATGCGCGTGCGGTTACTCCATATAAAATGCAGAACACTATTTGTTACACTGTACAAACTTTTATCACGTGAGAATAAACACAATTCTAACTCTAAATGTTAACATAATTAATACCCATGCGCTTCTATTTGGAGACCACAGTCTAACAAATGCACAAAATGTAGCTATTTTTAAAAACCATGTGCAATATATAAGCTTGTGCGATGTGTATACTTATGCATGTATATCAACGGCACAGGGCTGGGACTTGTGAATGGCAAAATTTGGGTCGGTCTCTCTCACTCTCCCCCCTCTCTCTCTCTCTCTCTCTCTCTTCTTTCTCTCTCTCTCTCTTTCTCTCTCTCTCTCATTCTCTCTCTCTCTCTCTCTCTCTCTCTCTCTCTCTCTCTCTCTCTCTCTCTCTCTCTCTCTCTCTCTCTCTCTCTCTCTCTCTCCTCTCTCTTTCTCTCTCTCTCTCTCTCTCTCTCTCTCTCTCTCTCTCTCTCTCTCTCTCTCTCTCTCTCTCTCTCTCTCTCTCTCTCTCTCTCTCTCTCTCTCTCTCTCTGTCTGTCTCTCCCTCATCTCTCTCTCTCTCTTTGTGATGTGCGTAATATTATTTATGTTCATGCTTGTGTATTGCATCTTTTCCTAATGATAAAACAAATAATGTATAGCTGTGTTGATTCAAGTTTGCATCCACCCAGTATTTCATTTTCATTCTTTTTTTGTTCTGTTTCGTACATTTGTTTTCCACGTTTAATTCCGCCAATATTGCTGTGTACATTTTCTAACTGAGCACGCTATAAGCTTCGCTTGTTGTTGCTTCAGTCTGTTTGTGTTTTATGTCTATGCGAATGTAACTGAATAATAAATCGCTTAAACCAGAGAGAGAGAGAGAGAGAGAGAGAGAGAGAGAGAGAGAGAGAGAGAGAGAGAGAGAGAGAGAGAGAGAGAGAGAGAGAGAGAGAGAGAGAGAGAGAGAGGCCTAGGAGCTGTTTGGGTTGAAACCAAACTAAACCAGAATTCCAGGATCTTATTATAGACCTCCTAATTCTAATATTAACTACTGGAATTTGGTTGAGGATAGCATCCGCAAGGTTAATAACACTGCAACAAAATTTATTATACTTGGTGACTTCAATACAGATTTTCTCAACACACCCTCTCGCCATTTAACTGACATGCGAACTCATTATAATTTAAGTCAGCTTGTAACTGAACCAACTAGGGTTACTGAACTAACTCGTACATGTATTGATCTAATAATTACTCAAAGTCCCAACATAGTTAAATTAATGAATGTCCTTCCTGCCATCTGTAGTGACCACAGTGTTCCCTTTGTCTCTGTCAATAATACTATTGTTAAAGAACAATCATTTAAAAGAACAATATTTAATTATAACAAACTAGATAAAACTATCTTGAAAGTAATTTGTGACCACATTTTGTGATTTATTGCAAGAAATTAATTGGAATGAAATTATTTACAATAATACTGTAGACAAAAGTGCTGATCTCTTCTCGGAAATAATTATGTCCAACGCTAAACTATGTATGCCTGTTAAGCAGGTAAAAGTTCGACCTGCTGACGTCCCATGGATGACTGATGAAATTAGGCTACTTATTGAGGAGAGACTAGATTTACATGACATAGCCAAGTTAACTAACAATCCTGAGGATTGGCTTAAATTTCGTCAGTCTAGAAATCATGTAACAAAGTACACATCTGAATTAGAAAATAAAGTAATAGCCCAGTCTAATTTTGGAACAAAGGAATGGTGGAAGCTTGTAAAATCATTTCTAAAGAAAAAGGGTATTGATTCAAGTGAAATTCCACCAATCATGCATAATGGTATCGTTTATTATACAAACAAAGAAAAAGCTGAAATTTTTAATAATTATTTTATTAGTCAATCAACACTTGAAAACGACAATGACAACCCACCTGATATTCCATTTTTGGACCTGGAACTTTCTAATATTATACTTACTGCGTCTGATGTTAAGAATGTTGTTCTTGACCTAAATCAAAGTGAAGCAGTAGGACCAGACCTTGTTCACAACAAATTACTCATAGCAGCTCTACCAGTTATTTTAGTTCCATTGACTGATTTGTCTAACAGAAGCTTACAAGAAGGTAAATTTCCCAAAATATGGAAAACAGCCCATGTAAACCCCCTACATAAGAAAGCCACAAAAGACCAATGCAATAATTATCGTCCAATTTCTTTGTTAAGCTGTGTCGGTAAGGTTTTGGAAAGATGTGTACAAAAAAAGGGGTTTCTTGTTTTTACAGTCAAATCACATAATTACTTCATCACAATCTGGATTCACTCCAGGTGACTCTACTGTTAACCAGCTGCTAAGTATCTATAATGATTTATGTCAATCTTTTGACCATGGTATTACTACACAGTCTGTATATTTTGATATATCAAAAGCATTTGATCGAGTTTGGCATAAAGGACTTCTCCACAAAATAAGAGCAATTGGCATACAAGGTAACTTATTTAATTGGTTTAAAGATTATCTCTCTGACAGAATACAAGCTGTGGTAATTAAAGGTGTTATTTCTGATTACAAAAATGTTCCTGCAGGTGTGCCCCAAGGTTCCGTATTAGGTCCCCTACTATTCCTTGTTTATATTAACGATATTGTAAATGATATTCAGTCTAACGTTAAATTATTTGCAGATGATACCAGCATGTCTTTAGCATTAAATGACCCGAATGCCCGAGCACAAATATTAAATTCTGACCTAGATAAAATTTACTCTTGGTCTCAAAAATGGAAGGTGACTTTCAATGAAGAAAAGACTGATTTACTAAATTTTAGTTGTGGAAATAATATTTACTTACCTTTAAACTTTGGCAATGTTCATTTACAAAGTACAGAATCACATAAACATTTGGGTGTAATATTACAAAACAACTGCAAATGGGATTTACAAATTAAGCATATCATTAGCAAAGTAACTATGCTGATTTCTTGTTTAAAAACTTATAAGCATAAACTTAATAGGAAGGCTTTAGAAATGATGTACAAATCATTTATATTGCCACACTTTGTGACTATGCTGCCATAATATGGGATAATTGTACAGATGGACAATCAAACGCTCTTGAAAATGTACATCTCGAAGGAATAAGAACAATAATTGGAGCTGTTAGAGGAACAAATCATCATAAGTTATATAAAGAATCTGGTTTCTGTACCCTTAAGGAAAGGAGAAAAAGACATAAACGTATACAATACTTCAAAATGATTAACAGCTTATGTCCAGTTTATTGAACGGACATTATTCCAGAACTTGTTTCAGACAGAAATCCATACCACAGAAGACGGCCTCTTGACCGATCTATTCCAAAGCTTAATACTGAACTGTATCGTAATTCTTTTGTACCTTCCACTACCATCCTTTGGAACTCATTACCCGATTCGATTAAAAACAGCACCTCTTTAACTTAAGTCAAGTAAAGCGATATTTATGTGCTAACGATGCTATTGTACCAAATTTCTATTATTTTGGAAACCGAAGAGAACAAATCATACACTGTAGGCTGCGCTTAGGAATAAGTGATCTGAACAATGATCTACATAACCGTCATCTAGTCAACAGTCCGCTCTGTCGTTGTGGTGTTGCCCATGAAAATGCTGAACACTATTTACTCTCTTGTACGTTGTTTCAAATCGCTCGTTTAAATACAATTCTAACTTTACCTAATGACTACACCCAACCAGAAATTCTTTTGTATGGAAATTTAAATTTACCAAACAAAATAAATATTGCTATTTTTGAAACAGTCCACAGATTTATTCTTGAGTCTAAAAGATTTCAGTAATAATGTCCTTGTTTTTTGTGTATTATGATTACTAAGTTAAAGCTCTGTAGTGGTATTCTAGTCTACTTGGCGACATTATTACATGTGGGTATGTATAATGTATCAGTGCATGAACTTCTTTCTGTTGATAGATGCTTCATGACCCTTACAATTAGTATTTGATTCACTTCACAGCTTTGTATTCCCCATCATCTTCATGTTTTGTTTTTTGTTTTTGTTTTTTTATTTCTGAATGTTATCTTTTTCATTTCGTGAATGTTTAATTCTCTTTTTTCTGTGCTTTTTGACTGCCACCAACGTTTCTGTGATAACATCATGATGATGTCATTGAAGAGGAATTTTTTCTGTTTGTGCTTTAAGTCAAGAGATATCCCCAGACCATTTTGCCAATTGGCTCTATTTGATTTATCATTTTTCCCAATGTTTTTTTCTTTAATTTTCTCTGGCAGTCATGGGGAAGGATATCAAAAGTTTTGATTTATCATTTTTCCGAATGTTGGTTTCGCGAAGGATTCAAAATGTATATCCTTATTTTCTCTAAATTGTTTTAAACATCCTTTTGTGCTTACCAGCCGCCATGCTAAACTTTATATGAAGTAAAGTGGCACAGTATAAGCTTTAAGCTTGTTGTTGCCGTTATGTTTGTTTAATATTTGTTTAATGTGCATTTGAAAAATAAAAAAATCATTTAAACCAGAGAAAGAGATATTACTTGAAACAGAGAGAGGACGTGACCAACCAACGTGTGTCTAGTCGCAAAGGTAGACCTCAACTGGTGAGGCCAACTAATTTCGTGGCCAGTTAAATTTGCTCAAAATTGATTTATCAATAGTGAAACAGAGAACTTCGGGCCCCTTCTGGTTGAGAGGGAGAAAAAACCCAAAAACATTTATATTACGACAGCTGCATCGTCAAACTTTGCAAGGAAACACCGCGTATTAATTTCAACAAACGTCAATTATCAAGCAACGATGGGTCAATACCGCTATGCCCCAGGCCCTCTAAGTCCCAGGCCCGCTATGTCCCGCTCCCTCTAAGTGGTTGCATGTCTATGCCCGCGTGTCTATTTGTCCGCGTGTCTATATGTCCGCGTGTCTATATGTCCGGGTGTCTATATGTCCGCGTGTCTATATGTCTGCGTGTCTATTTGTCCGCGTGTCTATATGTCCGCGTGTCTATATGTCCGGGTGTCTATATGTCCGCGTGTCTATATGTCCGCGTGTCTATATGTCCACGTGTCTATTTGTCCACGTGTCTATATGTCCACGTGTCTATATGTCCGGGTGTCTATATGTCCGGGTGTCTATATGTCCGCGTGTCTATATGTCCACGTGTCTATATGTCCACGTGTCTATATGTCCGGGTGTCTATATGTCCGGGTGTCTATATGTCCGCGTGTCTATATGTCCGCGTGTCTATATGTCCGGGTGTCTATATGTCCGGGTGTCTATATGTCCGCGTGTCTATATGTCTGCGTGTCTATATGTCCGCGTGTCTATATGTCCGGGTGTCTATATGTCCGCGTGTCTATATGTCCAGGTGTCTATATGTCCACGTGTCTATATGTCCGGGTGTCTATATGTCCGGGTGTCTATATGTCGCGTGTCTATATGTCCGGGTGTCTATATGTCCGGGTGTCTATATGTCCGCGTGTCTATATGTCCGCGTGTCTATATGTCCGGGTGTCTATATGTCCGGGTGTCTATATGTCCGCGTGTCTATATGTCCGGGTGTCTATATGTCCGGGTGTCTATATGTCCGCGTGTCTATATGTCCGCGTGTCTATATGTCCACGTGTCTATATGTCCGGGTGTCTATATGTCCGGGTGTCTATATGTCCGGGTGTCTATATGTCCGGGTGTCTATATGTCCGGGTGTCTATATGTCCGGGTGTCTATATGTCCGCGTGTCTATATGTCCGGGTGTCTATATGTCCGGGTGTCTATATGTCCGGGTGTCTATATGTCCGCGTGTCTATATGTCCGGGTGTCTATATGTCCGCGTGTCTATATGTCCGGTGTCTATATGTCCGCGTGTCTATATGACCGGGTGTCTATATGTCCACGTGTCTATATGTCCGGGTGTCTATATGTCCGGGTGTCTATATGTCCGCGTGTCTATATGTCCGGGTGTCTATATGTCCGGGTGTCTATATGTCCGGGTGTCTATATGTCCGGGTGTCTATATGTCCGGTGTGTCTATATGTCCGGGTGTCTATATGTCCGGGTGTCTATATGTCCGGGTGTCTATATGTCCGCGTGTCTATATGTCCGGGTGTCTATATGTCCGGGTGTCTATATGTCCGGGTGTCTATATGTCCGCGTGTCTATATGTCCGGGTGTCTATATGTCCGGGTGTCTATATGTCCATGTGTCAGTGTGACATGACTGTTCTGGTCATTTTGGTACCTTGTGCAGTGTAGATGACCTGTGGTCAGTGATAATGACCAGTGGTCATCTTGACTTAAAAATCACATTTTGATTCTTGACAGGCTATTTCTTGCTACCAGATATTTTATGCCCTTGTATAATACAGATAACCACTGGTCACTGCTACTGACCAGTGGTCACCTTGACGTAAAAGACACTGTTTAACAGCTAATGGGTGTGCGGTGAGCACTACTGCACCTTGTATAATGTGGAATGGTCAATTTGACTGAACAATCCTGTCACCAGATCTTATGTGCTCACATTTTGACGTGGTGACAGCCCTGAAATGGCCGTAGCAGTCGACGGGGCTATAAACAACATCAAATCAAACCAGATAATCTATGCGCATGTATAATCCAGATACCCAGTGGTTACTGCCACTGACCAGTGGTTACTTTCACGTAAATTACACATTTCCCATGTTTAACATCTGATTAGTGTGCGACGAGTAGGCTATTACTGCACCTTGTACAATGTATATGACCTGTGGTTAGTGACAAGGCCGGCATGGGCACACACCATTTATATCTAGATCCTTTATAATTATGCCTCAGGTCGAGTCCGTTTCGGCCCGTTTCGGTGTTTTCTTAGACGTACCCTTGCCGCAGCTGCATTCGCCAAACTGCAAGTTAACACCGAGTATTAATTTCAAGAAACGTCGAAAAATAATGATTAGTATTGGTCTGTTCTTAATATAATTGTCCTTCGAGCTTTCTTAATATTTTATTATGTATTTATTCGCTGTTCCCACGAGAATGAACCGTATCAAATTTCGTGTGTGGGCGTGTGTGTGTCGGGGGG
>JAGGCT020004082.1:1109527-1161183 GCA_017654935.2 Phymorhynchus buccinoides | reverse complement strand
TTTTCCTATTTTTCCTTGCTACTTTCGGTTTCTATGTTGCTTGGGCATGGGTTCCAAATTCTGTTTCTGGCTATTGTTTGGAGTGTTGGTCAGTAGCGGTTAGAATAGATCGTAGAAGACCTTGGTAAATCAACCGTAGTTCCAGTTTATAGTCAAATTACCAGTAGGAACTCGGGAGAAACCGTAGGGGGTAGGCAGGTCCTGTCATATATCACAAACCAACACCAGGGACAGTGGAAGACAATCAGCGAACAGAAACCCACACAGACAGTACGACTGGACACGACACAGAACCCAAAAAAAACTCGATCCTAGCCAGCCCCGCTGGCTCCTCCGTTTGCCGGCCCTTGAGGCGGATGGCAATGATGCGATCTTTGCGCGATCATCCCGACCTCACCAGCGCTTTGTGGTTAGCAGGGCAGACTGCAGGCACCGGGGACTCCATGAAGTTGTTGGGAAAACGACAGTGACATGGCCCAAGAATGGACACTGCCTCTGCTAGGGGGGACTGCAAAGAGAGCTAACCACAATAACCGGCCAATCAAACTTCCATGAAGTGTGTTGGGGGAATGACAGGCACTGCCCAGTATCATATTTATTTTGATATATCTCCTCTTATTTGACAATGAATGAGGAGAGGACGCAAGGGCTTCCATGATTCGCTGTACAATGCCATTTTTTTTTTTTACGGACATTATTTTAAATTTTTTTGTTGTAATTAATGGATTTTTGTTTTTTTCTTTTTTCATTTTTTAAAATGAGAAGCTGAGAAGAAAGATCAAACAGCCCCTCACCCCCAAAACAGTTATTCACTCACTTCTTGAGTCCACAGCGGAGAGATGAATGTCCCTGCAGCGGTTGATGAAATCCCAGGATGATGAGCATGACGGGACCCAGGCAAGTGGGTAGGAGAAGAACCGGGGACCACAGTTACCTGGACTAGAACATGGGCACATCCTGTGAGGAAATGAAACACACACCACACACACACGCATGCATGCATGCACGCACACGCACACACATCACACACGCATGGATGCACGCACACACACACATTAGCAATGTATCCACACGATAAGGGGATAGGAGAAGAAAGTATATCGAGGAACACAGTTACTGACTACAACATTGTTGTGCGTCCCATCCTGAGGGTTGAAATGCCCAAATACATCTTGCGGGTTAATTTTATTAAAAGAGATCTTTACCCTTCTGTATGTTTTCCTGAGCCATACAGAAAACATAATGGAGTAAGCGTACATATATGTCCAGTTTTCAGTTTTCTCACTGGTCTCACCCCGCGGATTCAACCGATACATTGCAATTTTGCCTTCCTGTACCAAGTTACTAGAACGCATCCAACGCACTCTTATCTTAAACTTAAGAACATTTGAACCTCAAAACACTTTACTCTGCTCCTACAGTCAGCATACAGACCCATCATAGCACCGAAACTTCCTCTTCTTAGATCATTGGACAATATACTAAAATCTCTTGACAATGGAGGTGTAAATGTGCATTCTTACTTACCCGAACCTCTCCGCCGCTTTGGCTTTTGACACTATTGACCACACTATCCTAACAACAGACCTCTCATTCTTCTTGAAGGCATTATATGTATCTGCAATATCCTGGTTTGAATCTTATCTCATCAACAGAACTGTAAACAATCTAAACACAGGCAATGGGCTATAAATCACAATCCTTCGACCATTAAGTACTGGTGTTCCCTCAGGGGGACCCATCCTAGAGGACCTGTCCCTCTTCATTGTACATGCAACTCTCTGTTTTGACATTGTCAAGCCACACAAACAGCTGGACATATCAGCTTCGCAGACGACAACAGCTTTTAAAACGGGGAAACATTCTATCTCTGAAGCTTGACTCTTCTATCACAGACTAATTCAGGATGTGTGTTGGTGATGTCAAGGCAATATGGGACGAGTACAAATAAACTCCAAGCTGACTGATAACAAACATGAATCCCATTATCCCTTCTTCTAACAGGACTCTCTGTGGGGGTAAGTCCTACCTTCCTCGATCAAAATTGGGTGACTGTGATGTTTGTCACAGTTTGGTTGCACTGGTGACAGTGCTTTCTAGTTTTACATTTATCACTGGGGTGATTTTCCCCCCCTTTGTCCTTCATGTATTTGCTTACCAAGTAGCGGACGTTGTGATATTGTCTGCAGAAACCCGTGTAGTGTGATGTGGATGACAAGAACGTTTGACACATTTCGCGACCCACGTGGAATGCCGATGTTATAAACCGGGGATTTGATGGCTTTGCCCTTTTGCCCTAAGTGTGCGGTTTCTGTTTCTTAGATTGATTCCCGTTTGGTGTGCTAAAGCTAAAATAAGTGAGTTCGAGCTTGTCACCAGGTGGGAGAAGGAGACTGAAGGAAAAAAGCTCCATGCTTCGTGTGCTTGGAGGCTTTGGTCTTGCCTGACTGATCCGGCCGGGCCTGAGCGGCGCATAACGACTTCTGTGATCGTATGAAGAAGGAGAGAGAGAAGGAAGATTGAATGCATGAACCCACCGGAGAACTCCCTTAGACAAGTTTTTCAACTCCTGCCTCAACCTGCGGGTCTGTACATAATTTGCAAGTTTATCCTACCTTTTACTGGGAGGATTCCCAAGTAGCCGCCCGCAGACGAATTTTCACAGCTGTTGAGGTAATTTTTGTGCTTCCGGAAAATCTAGGTCGCAAAGTTGTCTTGTTGGTCACGGAGTGTGGTCCTAGCCAAACCGTTTTGTATGTGCTCGTTGAATGGCTTGATTGTTACCATAAAGTTTTGTATATGTTTGTCGATAATTTTTGGAAGTGTTTTGAACTGGCTCATTAATCAGCGTTTACCAGAACGCTAATAGTTAGGAGGTTTGGTGGGACCCTTAGCATGACGCTTTATAAATTATTAGGGTGTAGGGTGTGGCTAAAAACTGTGGTGGGTGGATATGTTTTTGTGCATTCAAGAATGCTCTGTGTTTTTGTGCTAGTGAGCAGCAGGTAATTAAGCTGGGGTGGGGTGTTTGGGTGTGACGTAAATATTAATGATACAAATGTTTGGCAATAATTGCTGTGTGTCTATTCTCTTCCTATTTTTCTTCTCGGGCGACCGGTCATCTTTGGCCATGTTGATTAAACTAAATTACCTTTCAGGGTTGAGAACGTTTGTGGGATGACAGCGGCAGATAGACTTATTTCTATAATTTAGTCATCAATTAGACCGGCGCTCAGACCGATTTCCCGTCGGTCTTCTTCTTTACCATAGCCGTACTCACCACCATCTTAACACTTAAGTTTTCTTCTGTAGGTTGTTGGGTGGTGTTGCCAAAGAGGGACGAGCGTTCTCCTAAAGCACTAACGGGCGAGACACAAACTGTTGTTAATGTACAGCTGAACATTTCTTCTGGCCTGGACAAGTCCCAGAGTGCTCGGCCCGGGCGATACAATTTCGCCAAGATGCGTGGGTGCAAAAACAACCTCCTCGAGCCACGAAGCGAAATCCTTGAATTGAGGAGAGGGCTTTCCCCACTTCGCGGGGGCCCTGACCGTGGGGTTCCAGCGCCTTCAACCGGGGGGGGGTGGTGGGGAACGCGGTTTTCTCCCTCCCCCTTGACTACTCTGTGTTTTTTTTCGTGTCGCGTTGCAATGACTACACGACGGACAGACTGAGAACATTCGAACGTCACCCGCCATGTGACCATCAGTCTTTACAGCTAAGGTTGTGGAATGTGTGTGTGAGTGTCGGCGGTGCCCTAACTGTCATCTTCTGGGGCTGTGCATTGGCTGTTATTTGATTATCATGTTTGAAATTAAGAACTTTGATTTGAAATAGTGGGATAGGATTTGGGATGGTTGGGAGGGGAGGCATGGGAAATGTAGCGTTTTAGATAGGTTATGAATTGAAGTTGAAATATGTTGAAATGTGGGTGAGGGCACAAGCGCACCAACACACAGCTTTGAAATGAAGTAAAAGTTGTCTTGTTTTGTAACCTGGACTGGTGTGGTTTGAGTGTGAATGGGAGTAAGTATACAGACGCTCAAAATAGACATCATATCACTAGTCAACGTTAACATGATGTTGATTTTGTACCCCTTCTGTAAAAAATCTTGGGTAACTATTGATTCCCACCTTTCAAGAAAGCCCCATGTGAACGGCCTCGGCAAAGCTGCATACTTCCAGTTTACAAAAAGATCGGTTCCATCCGCCATCTATCTTAACCATTCAAGGGCAACAACAGACTTCTTATTTGCTTCTTGTCCTATCAGGATGGACGTATTGCAATTCTTGTTATATGGTGCCCCTCAAATCAGAATCCAAAAACTCAAAGTTCAAAATGCAGCAGCAAGACTGATCTTCAAAACTAAAAGGGAAACTACACATTACCCCATACTCCACATCTTTTTCCCCCCCCCCCCACCTGGACTTCTATTTCCTCGCTTTCGGCATTCAATACAAAGTTGCATTTGGCTCACCCTTCAACTCTGTCAATGGCACTGCCCCCTCCAATATCTACGCATATCATCCAAATTACACCCCTGCACGCCAGCCAGATCTTCTTCCGATTCACGCCTGCTTTGACTCCTCGTGTTTAAAACAAAATCCTTTTGGGAGAATCCTCTTTTTCACCCTTTGTCTCCTTCATCTGGATGGCTTACCACACACTTGTTCGCCATTCTTCCACAGTTCGTCTTTCAAGGACTTCTTGAAAACTCAATTTTGATGTTCATACCACTAACCGCTCACATCTTGCCTTAAATCCACAGCTTCTGTTCAGAACCTGAATCATGGATGTATTGCTGCGTTCAGTGGGGGTGTTGAAATGGTATGGCGCGTGAATGCTGTGCATCGAGTCAACCGCCCAGCCCTCATCGCAGCGTGGCGTGTGGTGTGTGTCGTGTGTGGAATGCCCATGATATACGCACACCTGTGGTGTGTGTGTGAGCATGCGTGCGTCGCGTGTCGCCTCTCCGTGCGTGATGTGTGACTGTGGCTTCCTTAGTGTGGGTTCCTGACTATCTAAGATAGGCATGAGTATACTGTTTTGAGCAACAGTTATACGTGTTTATGTTTTGCTTTCTTAATTGTAAAAAAGATACCACTAATATGTCAGTGTTCTTTGTGTTCCTTTCGTTGTTTGCATGTTTGTTGGCTTTTGTTTTAAGACACTTAAAATGTTTCTGACCTTTTGACATCTTTTGTATCTTGGTCAGGATTGGTTGTTTTCCTGAATGTTCACTCACAGTCTCTTCGTGCTGACTTGAGCGGTAAACACATCTAGCTTTTCTAGGTGAATTTTCACCAGTTTTGAAACTATGTCATATGGTCATGCCAGTCTTGTTGAAATCAGTACGGCTTCTGCTCCATGTTAACATTTGTCGGATTGTTGTACTTCATGGTGCCTGGTCCTGCATTGAAAGGTATTTTCCCCCTTTGGGGGTATTTTGCTGATTGTTTCAAGTGTTACTTGACTTTATGATTAGAGTATTATACAATTTAGCTTCACGTGGGGTTATTTCGGTTCGTTTTGGGGCTGACTCACCTTTGGGAGAGTGTTTAGTTTTTGGTTCCTTGACTTCAGTTGGTCATAAATTGTGAAGGGAATATTCAGTAAGCAGTGTGTTTTGAGTATGTTTTGGGTCCATTCATTGTCGGTCCAGGACATAGGAAGTGAAGACGAACCTTCAGTGTTTCGATTTAATACATACAATTCAGTTCACTCTCTCTTTTGTGTGTTTCATATCATGACTTGCCTTGTCTCACTTAAGTTTTGTAGTAATTTTACGACCTTGTTTCGTTCTTATGTCTCAGTACAACGATTCGGACGATGCCACATGGACCCACCAGGCCAGTCAAAGGTTTTGCAGTATGAAGTGACTGTCTGTGCTGTGAACGTTCCATTTCCCCTATTCGGTCCTTCCATGCTGTACTTTCAAGGCCAAAATAAATGCAGAAGAAAAATTCCCTGGTCGAGTTTGTAAGTATGACTGGGGCAGCGAACAACGAACCGGCACCCATCAGACATAACAGGTGTGTGTTTGCGCAATGATGTAGTTCATGTACTTTGATTTCCCAAGCAATTTTTTTTTCTTTTCTTATATTGTAATATTGTTTCCAATTTTGTGGTTATGAGCAGGGCTTTGTTTAAATATTATTTTATGCATATTTGATTTCATTGTAGTGAGTCTTATGCGTATTATGTTAACTTATTTGTGTTTTACTGTCTATGTAAAGCGCTTTGAGCTCCATGCAAAGGGAGTAAAGCACTATATAAATGCTCAGTATTATTATTAATATTATTCGGAGAACCTCAAAGCAGATGTCCGGAGATTTGGGGGGTTTTGAAATAGGTGAATGGGCCAGTAAATCAGAAAAATAGACGACGATAGAAAGAAAAGGAAAAGACAGTCAAAGAGAGTGACATATTAGAGGAAGCTGATAGCATTGAACTTCCAGGTGGGGGAACTACTCCCCATGAGGAGAGACTCGTGGAGAGGGCGGGGTCATCCAGCTACCCGAATGGAGGCACGAGACATCCACCCACTCCCCCACCTTCTGTTTTCCTCCACACCCTCATGCCATCTTTCTCTCACATACCTGGTCACTGGACACCAGTCCCTGATGCAGGACGTTGTAGAACTGTGCCAGGAGAGGCCTGGAGGGAGGCACAGGGTGTGTCTCACATACCTGGTCACTGGACACCAGTCCCTGATGCAGGACGTTGTAGAACCGTGCCAGGAGAGGCCTGGAGGGAGGCACAGGGTGTGTCTCACATACCTGGTCACTGGACACCAGTCCCTGATGCAGGACGTTGTAGAACCGTGCCAGGAGAGGCCTGGAGGGAGGCACAGGGTGTGTCTCACATACCTGGTCACTGGACACCAGTCCCTGATGCAGGACGTTGTAGAACCGTGCCAGGAGAGGCCTGGAGGGAGGCACAGGGTGTGTCTCACATACCTGGTCACTGGACACCAGTCCCTGATGCAGGACGTTGTAGAACCGTGCCAGGAGAGGCCTGGAGGGAGGCACAGCGTGTGGCCGCAGCATCATCTGACAGATCAGCTGGTACGCCAACAGCTTGCCGCGCTTGAACTTGTTGTTCAGCTGCAGACACTGGGAACAGTCAACAACAACAGGGGGATTGCTACCATGAGTTTTACACACGCACACGCACAAAAAAAGAGAAAGAGAACAGTGAACAGCAGCCACAAATGCAACTTCCAGCACCAACGTCCAGATATGAATGCCATTCCTGTGTAAATGTTGAAATCATTAAGAATATTCAGGAAAGACTAATCGTTTGGTGTAAGGCCATGCACATATTAGACATGGAGATCCCATGCACTTATCCACAAATAAGTCAAACAAAGTCAGAAAATAAGAGGATGGGAGCTTCCTTTTACCTATTTACTGATAAGTGCATGAGGGCTTATTCTCTTACTTCCTTTTACCTATTTACCTGTAAGTGCATGAGGGCTTATTCTCTTACTTCCTTTTACTTATTTACCGATAAGTGCATGAGGGCTTATTCTCTTACTTCCTTTTACCTATTTACCGATAAGTGCATGAGGGCTTATTCTCTTACTTCCTTTTACCTATTTACCGATAAGTGCATGAGGGCTTATTCTCTTACTTCCTTTTACCTATTTACCGTAAGTGCATGAGGGCTTATTCTCTTACTCCCTTTTACCTATTTACCGATAAGTGCATGAGGGCTTATTCTCTTACTTCCTTCTACCTATTTACCGATAAGTGCATGAGGGCTTATTCTCTTACTTCCTTTTACCTATTTACCGATAAGTGCATGAGGGCTTATTCTCTTACTTCCTTTTACCTATTTACCGATAAGTGCATGAGGGCTTATTCTCTTACTTCCTTTTACCTATTTACCGATAAGTGCATGAGGGCTTATTCTCTTACTTCCTTTTACCTATTTACCGATAAGTGCATGAGGGCTTATTCTCTTACTTCCTTTTACCTATTTACCGATAAGTGCATGAGGGCTTATTCTCTTACTTCCTTTTACCTATTTACCGATAAGTGCATGAGGGCTTATTCTCTTACTTCCTTTTACCTATTTACCGATAAGTGCATGAGGGCTTATTCTCTTACTTCCTTTTACCTATTTACCGATAAGTGCATGAGGGCTTATTCTCTTACTTCCTTTTACTTATTTACCTATAAGTGCATGAGGGCTTATTCTCTTACTTCCTTTTACCTATAAGTGCATGAGGGCTTATTCTCTTACTTCCTTTTACCTATAAGTGCATGAGGGCTTATTCTCTTACTTCCTTTTACCTATAAGTGCATGAGGGCTTATTCTCTTACTTCCTTTTACCTATAAGTGCATGAGGGCTTATTCTCTTACTTCCTTTTACCGATAAGTGCATGAGGGCTTATTCTCTTACTTCCTTTTACCTATAAGTGCATGAGGGCTTATTCTCTTACTTCCTTTTACCGATAAGTGCATGAGGGCTTATTCTCTTACTTCCTTTTACCTATTTACCGATAAGTGCATGAGGGCTTATTCTCTTACTTCCTTTTACCTATTTACCGATAAGTGCATGAGGGCTTATTCTCTTACTTCCTTTTACCTATTTACCGATAAGTGCATGAGGGCTTATTCTCTTACTTCCTTTTACCTATAAGTGCATGAGGGCTTATTCTCTTACTTCCTTTTACCGATAAGTGCATGAGGGCTTATTCTCTTACTTCCTTTTACTTATTTACCGATAAGTGCATGAGGGCTATTCTCTTACTTCCTTCTACCTATTTACCGATAAGTGCATGAGGGCTATTCTCTTACTTCCTTCTACCTATTTACCGATAAGTGTCACGCGCACGTAACAGTTCCTGTAAATGTTTGTACATAGTTACCCCATCTTTCTTTTTCTTTTTCTTAAAATATATGTTCTTCTCTTTCTAATTCTTTAATAGAGAAGTTCTTTTGCATAAAAAAACACACCCATTTTTCTGCCCAACCCGTGCATTTCTAATTCTCCACATGCTGCACGAAATCTTCGAGAGTTTTAGTGTCAAATCTATGTCAGGGAAAAGACGGTGACAATTCATATTCACTTCATTTCAAGCGACGAGGAGAGAGATTTCATTCGGTTTTGCTTTGGGTACTGTCAAAGACGGCGAGTCCTGTGACAGGGGCGGTCACAGCCGCAAATCGACTACTTTTCACATTCTGGGAGAGTCACGTCCCAGGGACGAGTTCTGGGCCTAGGAACTCGGGAGTTTTTCCTTAGTTTGCCATCATTTTTTCATCTTCACCATCGTACTCAGACGCCGACAACACGACTACGACTGCGACTTTGTTTCCCCTTCACTTTTGACAAGAGAAGAAGAAAGAAGAAACGAATGAGCAGAGCAACAAGTACAGAACTTAGAGACAAGAAAACAACGAAATTATCAAAACAAGAACCCCAGAAGAGGAGAAGAAGAGAAGAAGACGGCAGAAGAGAAGGGAATGCAGGAGCAAGGGGAGAGAACAGAAGAGGAGAAGGAGAGAAGAAGACGGCAGAAGAGAAGGGAATGCAGGAGCAAGGGGAGAGAAAGAAGAGAGAAGGAGAGAAGAAGACGGCAGAAGAGAAGATAAGAAGAACGGCAGAAGAGAAGGGAATGCAGGAGCAAGGGGAGAGAACCCAAGAAGAGAAGAAGGAGAGAAGAAGAAAGACGGCAGAAGATAAGAGAACGCAGGAGCAAGGGGAGAGAACCCCAGAAGAGGAGAAGGAGAGAAGAAGACGGCAGAAGAGAAGGGAATGCAGGAGCAAGGGGAGAGAACCCCAGAAGAGAGGAGAGAGAGAAGAAGACGGCAGAAGAGAAGAGAACGCAGGAGCAAGGGGAGAGAACCCCAGAAGAGAAGGAGAGAAGAAGAAAGATGGCAGAAGAGAAGAGAACGCAGGAGCAAGGAGGAGAAGAAGACGGCAGAAGAGAAGAGAACGCAGGAGCAAGGGGAGAGAACCCCAGAAGAGAAGGAGAGAAGAAGACGGCAGAAGAGAAGGGAATGCAGGAGCAAGGGGAGAGAACCCCAGAAGAGGAGAAGAAGAGAAGAAGACGGCAGAAGAGAAGGAAGCAGGAGCAAGGGGAGAGAACCCCAGAAGAGAAGGAGAGAAGAAGAAAGATGGCAGAAGAGAAGAGAACGCAGGAGCAAGGGGAGAGAACCCAAGAAGAGAAGGAGAGAAGAAGACGGCAGAAGAGAAGGGAATGCAGGAGCAAGGGGAGAGAACCCAAGAAGAGGAGAGGAGAAGAAGACGGCAGAAGAGAAGAGAACGCAGGAGCAAGGGGAGAGAACCCCAGAAGAGAAGGAGAGAAGAAGAAAGATGGCAGAAGAGAAGAGAACGCAGGAGCAAGGGGAGAGAACCCAAGAAGAGGAGAGGAGAGAAGAAGAGAAAGACGGCAGAAGAGAAGAGAACGCAGGAGCAAGGGGAGAGAACCCAAGAAGAGAAGAAGAAGAGAGAAGAAGAAAGACGGCAGAAGACGGCAGAAGAGAAGGGAATGCAGGAGCAAGGGGAGAGAACCCAAGAAGAGGAGAGGAGAAGAAGACGGCAGAAGAGAAGAGAACGCAGGAGCAAGGGGAGAGAACCCAAGAAGAGGAGAGGAGAAGAAGACGGCAGAAGAGAAGAGAACGCAGGAGCAAGGGGAGAGAACCCAAGAAGAGGAGAAGGAGAGAAGAAGACGGCAGAAGAGAAGGGAATGCAGGAGCAAGGGGAGAGAACCCAAGAAGAGGAGAGGAGAAGAAGACGGCAGAAGAGAAGAGAACGCAGGAGCAAGGGGAGAGAACCCAAGAAGAGAAGAAGGAGAGAAGAAGAAAGACGGCAGAAGATAAGAGAACGCAGGAGCAAGGGGAGAGAACCCAAGAAGAGGAGAGGAGAAGAAGACGGCAGAAGAGAAGAGAACGCAGGAGCAAGGGGAGAGAACCCAAGAAGAGAAGAAGGAGAGAAGAAGAAAGACGGCAGAAGATAAGAGAACGCAGGAGCAAGGGGAGAGAACCCAAGAAGAGGAGAGGAGAAGAAGACGGCAGAAGAGAAGAGAACGCAGGAGCAAGGGGAGAGAACCAGAACACAGTTGGGGACGACTCAGAAGGCCACGGGAAGGAGTGGAGGACCTTGCAGTGAACCGGAGGAGCTGGGGGATCTGCTGTCCTTTCAGAAGGGGGCGCGGCCTGTTTGTTTCTGGTTCAAATAATAAAATTTGTAGTGAAATGTATTCAGAAATGTATTTGTTTCTTAGGTCGTTTCCTTCCGGCTTTTGCCTCCTTGTTTGGGCTGACCTCCAGTGCTCAGGGAAATATTGGTTTTGTTTTTTGCTTCAGTTTGAGTGTGTGAGTGTGTGTTTATACCATTTTTTCACATAGGTGATTATATGTTGTATAATATCTTCAAGTCGCTTCGTAGAGTGCCAGAATTATTAGCTAAATGTACCAGGGCGTTAACTATGCACGAAGCTCTGGGGATCGGTTGTCATTTGGTGGGTTGTTTTTTTAAAACACTAGCGCAACTCTGAGTACCGGTAACGCCTAGTAACGGTAACGCCAAGTACTGGTAACGCTGAGTACAGCAAATTTGAAGCGATTCGGTTAAAAAAACGGCGGAGTTATAAGGCCCCATTTCCTGTTGGCACTGCTCTGAGAGTGACACGCTCTCCCAATTGTCTTGGCTTTGCCCCGGCCACAGCAAGTCTGACATGAAATTTGAAACGATTCGGTTAAGAAGCGGCGGAGTTATGTGTGAAAAGGTGAAGCGGCGTATATCGCGCGCGTTTATGAATCGATTCGCTTCCGGTGTTTGGCACACATCGATAGTCACCGTCTCCGGTCATCTACCTGCCAAATTCGAAGGCAATCGGTTCAGAAATACCGGAGATACGGGTGCCGAGAGGCCGGTCGGATGCGCGTTTCGCGCATTTGCCAAACCGCGCAAATGACACGGCCGCCTCGGTTGCCGTTGCCATCGCCCCGTTAGGGCTCATAGCAAATTTGAAGCGATTCGGTCGAAAAACGGCGGAGTTATAAGGCCCGTTTTGTGTTTCACACACAACACACACACACACGCTTGCATTTTTATTATATATATTATATGTATGGTGTATGTAATGGTTATCTCTTTATTGATTTTGGGTGGGATGCTCGGGAATCATTGTGTTATCAGACTGAGCGAGTTCAGGAAGTGTGTGTGTGTGTGTGTGTGCGCGCGTGCGTGTGCGTGCGTGCGTGCATGCACCCTTTATTCACAAGTGTTTACCTTTCTGACTATTGAATCAGTATAGTTGTGGTATGATGGAAGGCTAATGAAAGGTCTGTTGCATATGGAATTAATTGTTAATATATTATACAGTAAATTGCTTATCTGGCACTCTTAGGTGGAGTAGAGTTCCTGATGGATGTTAGGGGGTGTTATAGGTTGTCACCCTTTGGTCTCTCACTTCCCAATCAACTTTAGCCCTCACATGTTGTAATGCATGGAACTTAACCCTTTGGTCTCTCTCTTCCCAATCAACTTTAGCCCTCACATGTAATGCATGGAACTTAACCCTTTGGTCTCTCCTTTCCCCAATCAAGTTTAGCCCCCCACATGTTGTAATTCATGGAACTTAACCCTTTGGTCTCTCCTTTCCCCAATCAAGTTTAGCCCTCACATGTTGTAATGCATGGAACTTAACCCTTTGGTCTCTCACTTCCCAATCAAGTTTAGCCCTCACATGTTGTAATGCATGGAACTTAACCCTTTGGTCTCTCTCTTCCCAATCAACTTTAGCCCTCACATGTAATGCATGGAACTTAACCCTTTGGTCTCTCTCTTCCCCAATCAACTTTAGCCCTCACATGTTGTAATGCATGGAACTTAACCCTTTGGTCTCTCTCTTCCCCAATCAACTTTAGCCCTCACATGTTGTAATGCATGGAACTTAACCCTTTGGTCTCTCTCCTTTCCCCAATCAACTTTAGCCCTCACATGTTGTAATGCATGGAACTTAACCCTTTGGTCTCTCTCTTCCCAATCAACTTTAGCCCTCACATGTTGTAATGCATGGAACTTAACCCTTTGGTCTCTCACTTCCCAATCAACTTTAGCCCTCACATGTAATGCATGGAACTTAACCCTTTGGTCTCTCCTTTCCCCAATCAACTTTAGCCCTCACATGTAATGCATGGAACTTAACCCTTTGGTCTCTCACTTCCCAATCAACTTTAGCCCTCACATGTAATGCATGGAACTTAACCCTTTGGTCTCTCTCTTCCCAATCAACTTTAGCCCTCACATGTTGTAATGCATGGAACTTAACCCTTTGGTCTCTCTCTTCCCCAATCAACTTTAGCCCTCACATGTTGTAATGCATGGAACTTAACCCTTTGGTCTCTCTCTTCCCAATCAACTTTAGCCCTCACATGTAATGCATGGAACTTAACCCTTTGGTCTCTCTCTTCCCAATCAACTTTAGCCCTCACATGTAATGCATGGAACTTAACCCTTTGGTCTCTCACTTCCCCAATCAACTTTAGCCCTCACATGTTGTAATGCATGGAACTTAACCCTTTGGTCTCTCACTTCCCCAATCAACTTTAGCCCTCACATGTTGTAATGCATGGAACTTAAAGGCACCGTTTGTGTCCCAGCGCTGACTATGTGGTTCTGCTGAGAGGAATTCCGCCTGGACCCTGGACTGGTTGGCTGGCCTCTTGGGCGGACGTCTCACCCTTTCTTGGAACATCCCTGGACTGCTTTGAGGCTGATCACCGTGTTGTCACGTAGTGCTCATGAGGGCTGGGGGGGGTTGGGGGGGGGGGGGGGGGGTGGGGGGAGAAAGGGTGCTGTGGTGTTCAAAGTGATTTAGATTTGGCTATGGTTTGGAATAATTTAAGTGTGTGAAATTGATGCGTGTTGCTAGTATGTAAATATTCGACATGTGAAATTGTGCAATGCCATTTATTTGCTATGTGTGCGCCAATGTGTATTTGTAAATAAAAAGTATTTGTTTGTACGTACCTGTTTGTTGTCGAGTGAGTGTGTGGTTCAGTGGTTTTCTCCTGGGGTTGGTTTTAATTTAGTAGCATTTTGTTCTTCTTTGAATGTCCGACCTCAGCGCGTCGTGACATCTACCTTGAAGGAATCGGTCAAACCATAGCAACCTAACGCAGCACGAGGCCAGTGCATTGGCCGAGTGAAACTTCCTGTTTGCGTTTGACCGATTCTGTCAGCAGGATCACTGGCATTTACTATCAGATTACTCCCTTTGAATGTTTGCGAACATTTGCTATTACTTTGGCAGTTGACTCCTCTCACCTCAAAGAGCCACGAAGCGAAGATGTGTGAAGGAGGGATGAGCTCTGAAGGAGGGGGCGATGACATGTTGTCAGGGGTGACACCCAGATTCTCACTTATCTGAAAACAGATGGAAGAAAACCTTTACTGGTTACCGTTTCACATGAAAAGCACACTATGCCATTAACACAAAATCAAGCCCTTGTACCTCAACGTCAGGCTATCTTCTTCTTCTTTTTCGTCTATCGCTCAGTTTCCTGTCATATAAGCGCAGATGCGTCATGCTGCCATTATGCACCTACGTAAAAAAAACGTTAGGCCCAGCATGTCTGTCTTCGACTGGAACAAATCTTCGAATGTGTTCCTAGACACAGGCCGGAGAATGGACCAGTTAGGCCGGCCCGCTAGCAGCTGCCCGTAAGGCCCCGGGAACCGGCAGAGTCACAGAGCGTGACCGCTTAGAGGACGCCACTAAACACATAACTTCCAGAAGAAGTACTTGTACGAAAGACCCCTCGGTATCACTACGAATGTTGTGCGTCACTTAAACGTCACACATTTGAATCTGATGCAGTCTCCCTCAGGTCACAGAGGTAGACAGAGGTAGACAATGACCCTGAACAGCAGGTCACAGAGGTAGACAGAGGTAGACAATGACCCTGAACAGCATGTCCAGCAGGTCACAGAGGTAGAAAGAGGTAGACAATGACCCTGAACAGCAGGTCACAGAGGTAGACAATGATAGACAGAGGTAGACAATGACCCTGAACAGCATGTCCAGCAGGTCACAGAGGTAGAAAGAGGTAGACAATGACCCTGAACAGCATGTCCAGCAGGTCACAGAGGTAGACAGAGGTAGACAATGACCCTGAACAGCATGTCCAGCAGGTCACAGAGGTAGACAGAGGTAGACAATGCACTGACCCTGAACAGCAGGTCACAGGGGTAGACAGAGATAGACACTGACCCTGAACAGCATGTCCAGCAGGTCACAGAGGTAGACAGAGGTAGACAATGCACTGACCCTGAACAGCAGGTCACAGGGGTAGACAGAGATAGACACTGACCCTGAACAGCAGGTCACAGAGGTAGACAGAGGTAGACAAAGCACTGACCCTGAACAGCAGGTCACAGAGGTAGACAGAGGTAGACAATGACCCTGAACAGCAGGTCACAGAGGTAGACAGAGGTAGACAATGCACTGACCCTGAACAGCAGGTCACAGAGGTAGACAGAGATAGACACTGACCCTGAACAGCAGGTCATAGAGGTAGACAGAGATAGACACTGACCATGAACAGCATGTCCAGCAGGTCATAGAGGTAGACAGAGGTAGACACTAACTCTGAACAGCATGTCACAGAGGTAGACAGAGGTAGACAATGCACTGACCCTGAACAGCATGTCCAGCAGGTCACAGAGGTAGACGAAGACGCTGGCGTGGATGTCCGGATCCTCCATCTTGTTGATGTCACCAAGGCAACCCAGCATGCGTTGCCACAGCACCACGGCAACGTCTGGGGTCCACCCCGGCAACGTGCCCCCGGCCATCACGCTCTTATTCTCCAGCAAGGAGTCTGAAAGGGAGTCTGAAAACAATGAAAGGGTTAAACTGGTAAAAAGGGAGTCTGAAAACAGTGAAAGGGTTTAATCTGGTAAAAAGTCTGTAAACAGTGATAGGGTAGAACTGGGTGAAAACAAGTAGACAATCGCAACCAGTCTGAAACCAGTCTGAAAACAGTGAAAGGGTTAAACTGATAAAAAGAGTCTAAAAACAATGAAAGGGTTAAACTGGTAAAAAAAAAAGTCTGAAAACAGTGAAAGGGTTAAACTGATAAAAAGAGTCTAAAAACAGTGAAAGGGTTAAATTGGTAAAAAAGAGTCTGAAAACAGTGAAAGGGTTAAACTGGTAAAAAGGGAGTCTGAAAACAGTGGAGAAGGGTTAAACTGATATAAAAGCAGTCTAAACAAGGGTTTCGCCGAGCGGCAGACATGTCCGTCAGTAGCAATGCCACGCACTTGCGACACCCGTATCTGTCTTCTAGTGCACGAGAGACAGCTTGAAGAAGAAACATATAGCGCAAAGAAGGAAATTTCGGTTTCAAGGTCACACTTCAAGGTCAAGCTCAGCATAGCGATAATTTATGCTCGGATGTTTTCATCTCTAGGGTATACAGTACCACACACAATCTGAAGCGATTCTGTCAAGTACCAATGTGGAAAATAAAGCTTAAAACCCAATTTGTAGAGGACCTACCACTTTGCAAGGCCTTCAGTGAACGATCGCCGGTCGTGACCTTGGTCGAGTATGCTCAACCATCAGAAACGGCATAAGCCAAAGTACCCCTTATTTCCAAATTGTAGAAGGACTCTAAACACCCTACGGGTGTAGGAGGAGTTATGGCCCCTGAACGATTTCGGTTTTCAAGGTCGATACGCCAAGGTCAGAAGGGGTTCACAGACGGCGCACAAAATGGTTTGGCGGAGCACTTACTCTCCTGGTGAGAACCAGCACACAGAAAAATTTGAGGTGATGTGATCGGTCAACCAGTTCGAAAGATATCCTTGGGGACAGGACAAGGAAGGAGGAGAAAAAATAGACCCTTGACGACTTTCAAGGCGTCACAGCGCGATCTTTGTGACCTTGGACCTTGACCTGATCGGTAGCTATTGCCCTCATCAGACCGGGCATAAGCCAAACCGCCATCCATACGCAAGTTTCAGATAGAAGTACCTAGTTTAGATCGCGGTGCCCGAGATATGGCTAGAAAATACGATTTCGGTTTTCAAGGTCGTACGTCAAGGTCAGGTCACGAGGCAAAATGGTTTTGCGCCGATCTCTTCTTATTAAGGAGGCACACCTTCACACAAAATGTGACGCGATTCGGTCCAGCGGTTCGGGAGATAATCCTTGGAAGACAGAAAAAAAAACAGAGAAAAAAAAAAAAGAAAAACATAACAAGACAAACCAGACGATCGAGCAATAGGTTCCGTTTGCTGGTGAGACGGAGCTAACAGATGGAAGGGTTAAACTGCCGGTAAAAAAAAAGAGTCGGAAGAAAAACAGTGAAAAGGGTCTTTAACGGGTAAAAAAGAGTCTGAAAAGCACAGTGAAGAGGGTTGGTATTAAAAAATGGGCATTAAGAAAGGGCGTACTGAAAAACAGTGAAAGGGTTAACACTGAGACAAGAGTCGTTAAAAACAGGAAAAAGTTAAATTGGTAAAAAAAAAGAGTGTCATGAAACTGAAAACAGTGAAAGCGGTTTAAACTGGTTCAAAAGGAAGTCTGAGAAACATGTGAAAGTGTACACTGGCTAAAAAGTAGTCTGGAAACAGTTGAAAGGGTTAAACTGGTTTAAAAAGAGTCTGGAAAACAAATGAAAGGGTTAAACTGGTAAAAAGAGTCTGAAAACAGTTGAGAAAGGGTCAAAGAAGTGTTTTAAAAAGAGTCGATGAAGGCCAAGAACAGGGTAGAAAACGTTGGTTAAAAACAAGAGACAAGAGACAAGAGAGTTCAAGATTCTTTAATAAGACCCAAGATGCACCGTAAACAAAGGAAATCGTTCTTGGTTTTGCACAAGGACACAATCCAACAACAACGAAAGCAAAAAGATGCGACATGGATATGGACCCAAATGACATCATCATGTATCATGAGGCGATCTCCCTCAGTTCTACTCTTTCTCTCAGACGGCACACACACACATAGAGTCAACGCCAGCCACACAATACATTTATACCAACACATGTCCCAACCTCCTCCACACAACACGAGCACACACATTACGCACACAGCTTGCAAGCAGCCAGGCACACCGAGTTGGACACAACGTCGGGCCAAAGATAGGAGAAGAATTCCCCGTAGGGGGGAGTGAAGGGGACTGAGTGAGTTAAGATGGCTGACTGACAGCAGAGAGGGTAAGAAAACTGGATTGTCGGCAGTTAAGATGTAGCACTTAAAAGAGACAGAACCTTGTTACCAGGAGGGAGTGATGAAAAGAGATGGTTTGGGCTGGGACGGGTGTGTGCTATCAGATATGATGGATTTTAGAGTGGCGTCTTATGCGAGACAACACTATAGATGTAGTATATCGGGATGGTTGTTTGTGACCTATGATTTTTGAGGCTGTCTTGACGACTTGATGGAATTTCCTTTTATCTTTAGCTGAAGCTGATCCATACCAGACAAATATTGAAAAACTGAGTATGCTTTCGATGACAGATTCGGAATAGGAAAACTGGTGTTTTCAAAGGGGGGGGGGGGGGGGGACTTTGCTGTTAATTATGTCTAAATTTCTGAGCTGTTCGACGAAAATATATAGTCTGCTGTTGGCTTTTTTGGGGGGCAGGGGATGATTGTTGGATGTTTGGGGGACTTCCAGTTAATTGGTATTGGGAATATGCCACAACCAAAAAAGGAATTTTAAATGATTCTACTTGGCTTTTTCAAAAAAACTACCTGACCCTGTCTAACAACAAGATTAATGCTCGGAAGGAGGGGTTTTTCTGTTTTCCTGAAATCAAAAACTAATCATTTTCTTTTAGGTTTTGGAAACTATTGGCATCAGATTGGTTAGGGACACCACCAGGTCAAAAACCATGTCTTTTCAACTTTCATCCCTGTAATTACCCTGCCTCATCGCCATTTAGTATATGAGGCCCCTACGCATAGTAGTATGTCATCGAAAACCGTAATAAACTGACACCAGATGGGTTTACAGAGCGAAAGTCAATTGGTAAAACAATGTAAGAGAAGCAAGGGAGATAATACACATCCTTTGGGGGGCAAACCGTGTTCAAAATGGACTCTTTTCCGAAACTATGACAGCGAAACTCTGCACAACTTGGGTCGTATGGTGAGGAAATATTCCACATCCATGGACTAATGATGGATTCCGAGATAAGTTAGAGACAGGGGACAATGAAGTATTAAATGCAGAACTGAATATGACGAGATGAAAAGATATAGCGTGGGGACATAGGTATTAGCTTTCTATAAAATGTGGATAACAAGAAGGTATAGACCAAGGAGAGAACAGAATCCTCCACAGATACTAATTTGCCTCCGATATGCAAACTTAAGGCGTCAGCCATGAGAGAGACAGGTCACAGATTGTCAGATAGCGGAGACATAAGGAGTTCAAAAGCTTTCATAGCAACGGATGTAGCAAAGCAAAGGGTCTATAGTCATTAAGTGTGGATCGTTGTTAGGCTTCTTTGGCACTGGAACAATAATAGCGGGAATTGAAACGAGAAGGAGACTTTGCATTGAAAACAGGGATAACTGAACACATCAGGATGAAGAAATAGGGGCAAGCTGAAGAATCAGCACAGAGTTTAGCAAGGGTGACGAAATACCCTCTGGCACCCTACCGGCTTTCTGATACACTCTGCCGCGACTGAAAGTTTCCTGACAGTCTGATTCTTGCACTACAAAGACGGGGTCAGAGGCTTTTTGGGCTACCTGGGCATTGCGTTGTGTTTAGCCTGTTCAAAGCCCTAGCATAGAAATGGTTCAGTTGATCAGGACAGTGTGGGGTCACTCTCGTAGCTAATTCTTCATTTTATGTTTATATTGAGCAATATTCTTGGCCAAGAGGGCACCATATGTCCACACGTAGCCCTAGTATTGATCTGAAGAAATAACTGCGTTCAATTTTCGTGACCAGGTAGCTCTATCTTAGCATGGCTGATTCTCGCTTTTCCTACTGTCATTATTTGGTCTGATTCAGAATAAGACGTCTAGCCGATGGTCGTGCGAAAGTTTTGTCAACTGAGCTCATCTAAATTTAGGGCATTCTAATGCGTTGCATTCGTCGTTCTTAGGCAGCCTAACTTTAGACTTAATATTCACACCAAACACGGGCTTGTTATTAACCAAGTATACTAGTTCACAGCTTTGTCGGAAGCGACAAAGCTGTTACAAAAAGGCTAATATACGATGTAACAGTGGATGGGTATAGTCACTACAACGGTCTGTTGCTGCGACTCCATTTAAAACCAAAAAGGACCAGGACTAAGTACAATTATGCAACACGCAGTCTGAAAGAGTACTGAAGACCGATGGGACAGGGTTAAACTGGGAAAAGAGGGACAGTGTGTTGTGTTGACAACCATGTCTGAAAGGAGACGAAGCTCTGAAAACAGATGAGAGGGGGGTTAAACTGTTAAAAAGTACGAGGACCAGTGAACACAGTCGTGAAAGAGTTCTGGGAAAACAGTGACAGGGTGAAACTGGTAAAAAGAGGACAGATGCAACCCAGTCTAAAAAAAGTGGAAAGGCGTTTATTTGTAAAACTGACGTCAAAAGTGTCCCTGAAAACATGTGAAAGGGTTTAAAACTGGTAAAAAGGGAGTCTGAGAACAGGTGACACGGGTTTGTAAAAGTGGTAAGAGTCTGAAAACAGTGAAGGGGGTTAAAATTGGTAGAGTTGGAAAAACAGGTGACAGGCGTTAAGACTGGTAAAAAGAGGACAGTGCAACCAGTCTGAAAGTCTGGAAAAACAGTGAAAGGGTTTAAATGGTAAAAAGAGAGGACAGTTGCAACCAGTCTGAAGAAAGGGCAGTCTGAAAACAGTTGAAAGGATTAAACTGGTAAAAAGAGAGACAGATGTAAAGACACGAGATCTGAAAGGGATCAGTCTGAGAACAGTGTTGAAAGGATTTAACTGGTTAAATAAGAGAGGACAGTGCAACCCAGTCTGAAAGGGATAGGTCATGAAAAAGTGAAAGGATTAAACTGGTAAAAAGAGAGACAATGCAACCAGTGTCTGAGAAATAGTGGAAAGGGTTAAATAGCGTAAAAAGGATGTCTGAAAACAGGGAAGGGGTAAAATGGTAAAAAGAGTCTGAAAACTAGTTGACCAGAGGTTTAAAATGGGTAAAAGAGTCTGAAAACAGTGGACAGGGTGTTAGACTGGTTAAAAAGGGAGGGAGAACAGTGCAACCGTCTGACAGGGGGAATCTGACAAACAGTTTGAAAGGGTTAAAACTGGTAAAAAAGAGTCTGAAAACAGAGTGACAGGGGTTTTGATAAACGTGTTTTAAAAAGAGTCTTGAAAAGAGCAAGTGGACAGGGGTTAAACTGGTAAAAAAGGGAGACAGTGCAACGCACAGTCTGCATAAGGAGTCTGAAACAGTGAAAGGGTGTTTTTAAATGGTAAAAAGGGAGACAGTCTAAACCAGTCTGGAGAAAGGGAAGTCTGAAAACAGTGACAGGGTTAAAACTGGGTAAAAAGAGAGACAGTGGAAAACAGTTCTGAAAAAGGGAGTACTGAAAAAACAGGTGAAAGGGTATAAAGACATGGTTTAAAAAGACGAGAATACAAGAGGAAACCAAAAGATGGAATAACTCGCTGAAAAAACTAGGGCAGAGATAACAGCCGTAGCAACCACTCATCTTAATGGGCACAGCAACGTCAACACTAAAATGTGTCTGTACTGTACGATACGATTCGATCACGTGGTCTCCAAGAAACAAATGTGATTGGCGCATCAAGATAGTGTGGAGCTTAATTGCATAGTACAGGTCGTAGCGATGTTAGTGACATGTGAAACGTAGAACTGTTACACACAGGTTGATTATAGAAAGCTTCAAATGAGTAATGGGGCTGATATTGATGCCTAATTGTTTTCCTACACCTTTGATCAAAGTATGTTGCTTTATTTGTTTTTCAAAGTCACGCGCTCAACCACTGCTTTCAATGAAAGCCAATAATCTACTGTATGTTTCGGGACTAATAAGACGCACCTGGATGTAAAGCGACCAACGCTGATGCGATAAGGCGCACCTGATGAGAGGTAAAGGCGACACCTGATGTGAGTAAGGCGCACCTATTGGTAAGGCGCACCGTGATTGGATAAGGCGACACCTGATTGTAAGTGCGCACCTGATTGTGTAAGGCGCACCTGATTGTAAGGCAGCACTGATTGTAAGGCGCACCTGATGTAAGGCACTGATGGACTAAGGCGGCACCTGCTTGAAAGGCGCGACACCTTGATGTAGTAAGGACGCACCTGAATATGTGAGGGCGCACCGTGGATTGTAAGGCGCTCCGGATTGCATGAGGCAGCACATACCCAAAGATTGGACATCATTTCAGATTTGCTTTAGTGACTTTCTTAACCATTATATGTGATCACCAGTATAGAGGCGCAGGGGTCTCAGAGATTGCTGAGGGGGAATAGATAGTTTCGCGCGTATAGTCCGAAAATATATAGTAAAATACGTGAACCTCGATGGGAGCAAATAACGTCAACTCCAGAGTTAGAGGTGTCTTTGCCATCTTCCTGGATTTTAGTGATTAATCTTTCAAATAATTTGTCTGTTGTTCGTTCGTTGATGCGTACCACAAAGGGTTCTAACAAGCAGCGTGTGGACACAAGACATGTCATCATATGGATGACACACAAAGGGTTCTAAAGCAGACGTTGTGACAACATGTCATCATTGGAGACACAAAGGGGTTCGAACAGCAGACGTGTGGTGAAGACATGGTGAAGTCATGGAGACACAAAGGGTGCTCTAAACAGCAGGCGTTTTGTGTGACAATATGTCATCAATTGGAGACACAACGGTTCGTAACACGCAAGGACGTGTGACAACATGTCATAATTGTAGACACAAAAGGGGTTTCTTCGAACAGAGGCCAGACTGTACAAACCCTGGTCATCAATTGGGAGACACAAATGGTTCTGTAACAGTCAAGACGGTGTGAACAACATGCATCATTGTAGACACAAAGGGTTGCTAACACACCAGGCGTACTGACAAACATGTCATCCATTGGAGACACAAAGGGTGTCTTAACAGCAGGCGGTTGAGTGAGAACATGTCATCATTGGAGACACAAGGGTTCTAACAGCAGGCGTGTGACAACATTGAGCATCTTTGGGAGACACAAAGGGTTCTAACAAGCAGTCGTGTGACAACACATGGTCATCATTGGAGAAACAAAAGGGTCTAACGAAGCAGAGGATGTGGGGGTAGTTGAAATGTTGACAACATGTCTCGATTGGAGGAGCACAAAAGAGGTTCTAACTAGCAGGCGTGTGACACAGTCATCATTGGAGACACAAAAGGGTTTCTAACAGCAGACGGTGACAGACATTGTTCATCAGGGAGACACAAAGGGTTCTAAACAGCAGGTCGATGTGTGACAACATGGATCATCAGTGGAAAGAAACAAAGGCGTTCTAACAGCAGGCGTTGTGACAAATGCAATTCAATTGGCAGACCAGCCAAAGGGGTCTAACAGCAGACGTGATGTGACCACAACATTGTCTCATTGGAGACACAAAGGGTCTATAACAGCAGACGTGTGACAACCTGTCATCATTGGAGTACACACAGGGTTCTAACAGCAGAGCTCTGTGTAGAGATACAAACATGTCATCCATTGGAGACACAAAGGGATCTCTAACAGCCGAACGGGTTTTGTGAGCAACAGGTTCATCATTGGAGACCACAAAGGGTGTGCATAACGAGCAGGTGAGGTGTGAAACATGTCAGTCATTGAGAGGAACACAAAAGGCGTTCTAAAACAGCAGACGTGTTGTGACAAACAGAGTCGTCATTGGAGACCACATGGTGAGTTTCTAACAGCAGACGTGTGACAACATGTCATCATGGAGACACAAAGGGTTCTAACACGATGAGGAGTGTGAGACAACCATGTCATCCATTGTAGACACAAAGGGTGTCTAACAGGCAGACGTGTGGACAACGTTGTCATCATTGGAGACACAGAGAAGGGTTCTAACAGAGGCCACGGTGTGGAGCAACTGTCCATCAATTGTAAGACAGACGAAAGGGTTTAAGCAGACAGACGTCGTGACAAACGAATTGCACGCATTGGGGAGACAACAATAGGGTTGCATAACGAGCGGACCCTTTAGAAAGGGTATCTTAACAGCAGACGTGTGACAACGATGTCCAGCAATTGAGAGGGACCAGACAGATAGGGTTCTAAACAGCAGACCCTTTGAAAGGGCTTCTAACAGCAGGCCGTGTGACAACATGTAGTCAGATGGAGACCCCGAAAGGGTTCTAAACAGCAGACCCTTTGAGCAAGAATAGGGCTGATAACAGGCAAGACGTGTGACAACAGTCATCATGGAGACGAGCACAAAGGGTTCTAAAACAGACGTGTGCCAAACATGGTACATCATTGGAGACACAAAGGGTTCTAACAGCAGACCGTATGGAAGGGTGCTAACAGAGACCACTTTGAAAAATGGGGTTCTAACAGCAGACCGTGACAAATGTCGATCAATTGAGAGACAAAACCGGGTTACTAAAGCGAGCAGGCAGGTAGTTGACAACATGTCATCATTCGGACCAACCAAAGAGGAAGATCTATTCTAACAGGCAGGCGTGTGACAACATGTCATCAGTGGAGACACCAAAGGGTGATCTAACAGCCGACCCTGTTTGAAAGGGTTCTGAGACAGGAATCCTTTTTTGAAAAGGGTTCAGACAGCATGAAGCCTTTTGAAAGGTGTTCTAACAGCAGACCTGTTGAGAGGGGTCTAAACAGCAGAGCCTTTGAAAGAGTCTTACACAGCAGACCGTTTGAAGTGGTTGCATAACAGCAGACCCTTTGAGAAGTGTTCTAACAGCATGACGCCTATTGAAAGGTGTTCTAACAGCAGACGTGTGACAACAGTATCATTGGAGACGAGAAGGGTTCTAACAGCAGGCGAGTCGTGACAACATGTCATCATTGGAGACAAAAGAGTTCTAACGGACGACCCTTGACAGAGGGTTCGTAATCAGCGACCCTTTGAAAAGGGTTATAACAGCAGACGTTGAAAGCATGTCATCGAATTGGAGACACCAAGGGTCTTAACAGCACAGGCGTGTGACAAAAACATGTCATCATTGGAGACACAAAGGGTGTAACAGCAGGACCCTTTGAAAGTGCTCTCTAACAGCAGAGTGATGTGACAACATGTCATCGCAATTGGAGCAAAAAAGGGGTTCTAAACAGCGACGTGTGAAGACATGTCATCATTGTGACACCAAAGGTTCTAACAGCAAGGCAGGTGACAATCATGGTCATTCATTGGTATAACACAAAGGGTTCCTACCCAGCAGAGGCCTGATTGAAGAGAGGTGTCTAACAGCAGGCGTTGGAGTAGTGGACAAAACAGTATGTCCAGTCATTGAGACACCAAAGGGTTCTAACCGAGCAGGACTTAGACAAGGTTCGAACAGCAGGCGCTGAGAGCGAGAGAATGACAACATGTGTCATCATGGAGACAGCAAAAGAAGGGTGTATTAGAACAGCAGACGTTTGTGACAACAATGACATGAATCTGAGACACAAAGGGTTCAACAGCAGACCTTTGAAAGGGTTTCACAGCAGACGAGTTGTGACAACCGATGTCATCATGGAGACAAAAGGGTGTTAACAGGCAGAAGTGTGGAACAACACTGTCACATGTAGGGACACAATAGGGTTCTAACAGCAGACCCTTGAGGAAAGGTTCTAAACAGACAGAGGTGCTGGACCAGTCATCATGGAGACACAAAGGGTTCTAACAGCGGCTGTGTGAACAACATGTCATCATTGAGGACAAAAAGGAGTTCTAACAGCAGGAGCCCTTTGAAAGGGTTCTAACAGAGGGAAGAGGTGGAACAACATGTCAGATCAGTTGGAGACACAAAGGGTTCTAACAGCAGACCCTTTGAAAGGGTTTCTGACAAGCAGTGCGTGTGACAAGATGGGTCATCATTGGAGACACAAAGGGTATTCTTAACAGCAGACGTGTGATGCAAAGCATAGGTCATTGCATTGGAGACACAAAGGGTTCTAACAGCAGACCTTTGAAAGGGTTTCTAACAGGCAGGCCGGGTGTGATGTGACAACATGTCGACATTGGAGACCACAAAGGGGTTCTAAACAGGCAGGCGGGTTGTGACAACATGGTATACATTGTGAGGGAGAACAAGAGGGTGTCTAAAACCTAGCAGACCCTTTGAAAGGGTTCTAACAGCGACAAGGGGGGATGGGACAACATGATCATTCATTGGAGGACACAATGGGGAGGTTCTAACGCAGAGCAGAGCCTTTGAAAGGGTTTATAACAGCAGACGTTGTGACAACATGTCATCGAATGTAGGAGCCACAACAGGGTTCTGACACAGCAGGACCCTTGAAAGGAGTTCATAAACCGGAGAAGTTGTGAACAACATGTGCCTTTGCATTGGAGACGCACGAAGGTCTAACAGCAGGGGTGTGACACATGTCATCATTGGAGACACAAAGGGGTTCTAAACAGCAGCCCTTTGAAAGGGTCTGTAAACAGCAGACCCGTGTGACAACATGTCATCCATTGGAGGACACAAAGGGTTCTCAAACCGCAGTCGTGTGTGACAAGTCATGTCATCATTGAGGATACACAAAGGGGATTAGCGGTAAGAGAACAGCAGACACGTTGAAAGGGTTCGAGCCAGCAGACGACGGGGACCGTGTAAAGTATGTCATCATTGGAGACACAAAGGGTTCTAACAGCGAAGGCGTGTGTGGACAAATGGTAATCATGGAGACACAACGGGTTCTAACAGCGACTCTTTGAAGGGGTTCTAACAGCAGACCTGTGTGTGACAACTTGGCATCATTGGAGACACACACACAAAGGGGGTTCTAGACAGCCGACGGAGTGACAACATGTCATCATTGGAGACACAAAGGGTTCTACACAGCAGACCCTTTGAAGGGTTCAACAGCCAGAGCGATCGCTTTTGTGACAACAATTGTCATCATATGGGAGAAAAGTGTCTCAGAACAGCAGGCGTGTGACAAAGCAATGTTCATCCGAATTGTAGACACAAAGGGTTTCTAACAGCAGACGTGTGACAACATGTCATCATGTAGGCAAGAGAGAAAAGGGTTCTAAAGCAGCAGGCGTTGTGATAAACATGTTCCATCATTGTAGACCACAAAGGGTTGATAACAGCAGAGTGGACAACATGTCTATCACTGTAGACACAAAGGGTTTCTAACCAGCAGTACGGGTTTTGTGACATAACAGGTCATCATTCGTAGACACAAAGGGTTTTTCTAACGCAGATGTGACAACCATGTGCATCATTGTAGAAACAAGGGTTCTAACAGCAGACGGTTGACAAACATGTCATCATTGTAGTTCACAATAAGGTTGCATAACAGCAAACGTGTAGACAACTGTCATCATTGCACAGACACAAAGGGTTCTAACAGCAGACGTATGAGAGTATGCAGACAACATGTCATCATTGGTAGACCACAAAGAGTTCTTAGAAGCAGAAGCGGAACGTGAGTGTGACAACATGTCATCATTGGAAGACAAAAAGGGTTCTAACAAAGCAGAGTGTCGAGAGGATGGGTGAGCATAGTCATCATTGAGAGACCACAAGAAGTGTTCTAACAGGACCGGCGTGTGACAACATGTCATCATTGTAGACCACAAAGGGTTCTAACAGAGCGGGAACGTGTGACATGACATGTCATCATTGGAGACAAAAGGGTCTAAACAGCAGAGCGTGTGTTGAACTCAACATGTCAGATCATTTGTAGACACAAAGGGGGTATCTAACAGCGAAGATGTGTGACAAATAATGTCATCATTGGAGACACACAAAGGGCTTCTACAGTAGGCGTTTGTGACAAAAGAGTGGTCATCGCAATTGTAGACACAAAGGTTTCTAACCAGCAGGCATGTGAACAAAAGAGTCATCATTGTAGACACAAAGGGTTCTAACAGCAGACGTGTGACAACATGTGCACCATTGGAGGATCACAAAGGCGTATCTAACAGCAGGCGTTGTGACAACATGTCATCATTGGAAGGACACAAAGGGTTCTAACAGCCGAGTGTAGACAACATGTCACCATTGGGACACACAGAGAGAGAGGTTCTAACGCAGGCGTCGATTGGAACGTGTGAGCCAGAACCTGTCAGTCATTGTAGCCACAAAGAGGTTCAACAAGCAGACGTTGTGACAAAACAGGATGTCGAAGTCGGTGTGAAGAACGAAGGGATTCTAACAGCAGGCAGTTGTGAACAAACATGTTCATACACTGGAGGACACGAAAAGGGTTCTAACAAGCGGACGGTGAGACACATGTCATCATTGGAGACACAAAAGGGTTCTAACAGTAGAAGGTGGTGACAACATGTACATCATTGGATGACCACAAAAGGGTTTCCTAACAGACAGGCGTTGATTTGTGACAAAACATGTGATCATTGGAGACACAAAGGAGGGTTATTTTCTACCAGCTAGAGGTACGTGTGGACAAACCATGTCTCGATTGCGAGACGAAGCACAAAGGAGTTTGTATGATAACAGGCAGAGTGGGACAACATCGTCATCATTGGAGACACAAAGGGTTCCTACCAGCAGTACGTTGTGGTACCAAACATGTCAGCATTGGAGGGCAACAATGAGGTTCTAACAGGCAAGACGTGTGACAATACATGTCAGCGAGAATGGGAGCGACATCAAAGGGTATAGGCTAGAGCAGCAGAACGGTGTGGAATCAGAATGTCACAGCTGTAGAAAAGCAAAGGGTTCTAACAGCTAGGGACGGTGTGAACAACATGTTCACTTCATTGGGAGACACAAAGGTTCTAACAGCAGGCGTGTAGCCACAACATGATCATCATTGTAGGACACAAAGGGTGTCTAACAGCAGACGTCGTGAGCAAATGTCATCATGGGAGACGAACAAAGGGTGTTCTAACCAGCAGACCCTCTTGAATAGGGTTCTAACAGCAGACGTGTTGACAACATGTCCATCATTGGAGACACAAAGGGTTTAACAGCAGACCCATTTGAAAAGGGTTTCAACAGCAGGCGCTGTGACAACATGTCAGCATTAGGAGACAACACAAGGGTTCTAACAGCAAGACCCTTTGAAAGGTTTTCTAAACAGGAAGACGTGTGACCAAGCAATGGCATCATTGGAGACACCACGGCGTTCTTAGAGCAGCAGACTTGGGATGCTGACAACATGTCATCCATGTTGGAGACACAAAGGAGGTTCTAACGAGGACCCTTTGAGAGAGGGTTCTAACAGCAGACTGTGAAAAAGGGTTTAAACAGCAGACGTGTGTGAGACAGAACACATGTGCTATCTGAGATTGGGACAGACAAAGGGTTCTAAGTAGCCAAGGCGTTGTGACAACATGGCATTCATTCGGAGACACAAAGGTTCGCTATTGTAATCAGCAGGGAAGTGACAACATGTCAGTGACTATTGGCAGATCACAAAAGGCATGTATTGAGAAAGCAGAGCCTTGAAAAGGGTTCTAACCGACAGGCATCGATTGTGACGAATAACATGTCATCATTGGAGACACAAAGGGTTCTAACAGCAGGCGACTGGTTGTGACAAAGGTCATTCTTTGGCGACACAAAGGGTTCTTAACAGAGGACCCTTTGAAAGGTGTTCTAACAGCAGGACTCGCCTGTGACAACATGTTCATCATTGGAGACACAATAGGTTTCATAATCACAGCAAGGCGATGTGACAACATGTCATCATTGTTGAGACCCATAAGAGGTTCTATACACCCAGAACCCTTTAATGAAATGGGTTTAACAGCAAGTACGTTGTGAACAAACATGTCAATCATTGGAGGGACACAAAGGGTTCTAACAGCAGGCGTGTGGACAAACATGTCATCATTGGCGGGACACAAAGGGTTCTAACAGCACAGACCCTTGAAAGGGTCTAACAGCAAGGACGTTGTGACAAATGTTCATCATTGGAGACACAAAGGGTTCTAACAAGCAGACGGTGTGACTACACATGTCATCATTGGAGTACACAAAGGTTCTTAACAAGGCGACCCTTAGTAACGGGGTGTTCCTATAAAAGCGAGATCGTCGTAGTGAGAGAAAATGTCACATTGGAGACACAAGAGAGGATTCTGAGAGCAGCAGGCGCCGGCTGTGACAAACATGTCATCGATTGGTTAAGGAACGAAACAAGAGGGTTTCTAAACAGCAGACGTGTAACCAACATGTCATCATTGTAGACAACAAGGGTCATAAACAGCAGGACGACGTGAGACACACATGTCATCATTGTAGACACAAAGGGTTCTAACAGCAGACGTTTGACATACACATGTCATCATATAGTAGACACAAAGGCGTTCTACCAGCAGACGGTTATTTTTATATGTGACACACATGTTCATCTATTGCAGAACACAAAAAGGGTGCACCAGCAGGACGTGTGACACACAGTGTATCATCATTGTAGACACAAAAGGGTTCTAACATGACAGAATGTGTGACAAACATGTCATCCATTGTAGACAACCAAAGGGTGTCTACCGCATACACGTGTTTTATATGTGTGACAACATGTAGCACATTGTAGAACGTATAAGGATGTTTCATAAACAGAGAATGTATTATATTATTGTGACAACAGTTCATCATTGTAAGAACAAAGGTTATAACAGCAGCGCGTGTGACAACATGTCATCATTGGAGGGACACAAAGGGTTCGAAACAGGTAACGTGTGACAAACATGTCATCATTGGGTGAGACGTATCCAAGGTTCTACCAGCAAGGCGGGTGACATGAAAAATTCATCACAGTCACATAAGACCCAGGCTGTGTTTTAGGGTGTATGTCTGATATCAGTACGTAAAGACCACAGACAGCAGACAGAGACAGACAGACAGACACCCACCTCTGCTGATAGAAGTGTCCTGGTTGGAGGCCACCATGTTTATATGCAGGGAATCTCTGTCAGGGGTAGGACTGTCCTTGGGCTGATCATCCAACACCTTAACAGACAAACAGACAGACAGACACCCACCTCTGCTGATAGAAGTGTCCTGATTGGAGGCCACCATGTCTATATGCAGGGAATCTCTTTCAGAGGTAGGGCCTGTCCTTGGGCTACCATCCAACCCCTTTAACAGACAGACAGACAGACAGACAGACACCCACCTCTGCTGATAGGAGAGTGTCCTGATTGGAGGCCAACCATGTCTATATGCAGGGAATCGCTGTCCAGAGGTAGGGCTGTCCTTGGGCTGACCATCCAACACCTTAAACAGACAGACAGACATACAGACACCCACCTCTGCTGATAGAAGTGTCCCGATTGGAGGCCACCATGTCTATATGCAGGGAATCTCTGTCAGAGGTAGGGCTGTCCTTGGGCTGACCATCCAACACCTTAACAGACAGACAGACACCCACCTCTGCTGATAGAAGTGTCCCGATTGGAGGCCACCATGTCTATATGCAGGGAATCTCTGTCAGAGGTAGGGCTGTCCTTGGGCTGACTTGTCATCGTGTACAGACGCGAATAGAAACGTGAGGACAAACTAACGTGCTCTAGCTATGGTGATGGCCTACAAGAAATACCAACCCTCCGCCTTGTTGCTCACTGTTCTCTTCTCGCACGAAATTTGCTGATCTATGCGTGTCCATGTTCTAGCTTTAATTGTTACAGTGTTTGCGACAGACAAGATATCTCTGTGTGCATGCGTTCGTGTTTTTTTTTTTCTGTACGTGTATGTCGTGCTACCCGATTTCTTTTTCTTTAAATATTTTTCTTCCTGGGGTTCTTATAAATAATAAATTTGTGAACGCTGTTTCTATTTGTTCTGTGTGTCGCTTGTTGGATTGGAATTGTTTAGAAAGCTGTTGATTTTTCTCCTGTAAGGGTCGCACCCTTACATGTATGGTGGATCGCCTCCACGTTAGTAGCAGCCCCGGCTGCTTTATTCACTAGTGCTGTCGTACAGCAAGGAGACCCCGAGTCGTTCTGGGTGCTCAAAGAACGCGGTTCCAGCTTGTCCTTCTTCGTTGAAGTTACGCCGGACCGTTACTGTAAATAGCGTCTTCACTGGGGTAGTGGCTAGTTAAGTATCATAATTGTAAACAAGTTGTTAATGTTCACTTGTTCGAATTAATAGAATATTGTATTTTTTTTGTGTGGTCATTTATTGACCGTTTCTGTCTCAGTTCGTGTATTCAGTTTAGCCTTTGGAGTTATCGTTCTCGCTTTTTGTTTTCTTCTTTCCTACTTCACTTTTATTTACTCCAAAGGGGAATAATTTCTTGGCCAAACTGCAGCTATACAGCTATCTTGCCTCGCCCTGTTCTGGTCGTACCATTGGGGCCACAATTTCTGTTTTGTATATGTGACAGTGTGCCGTATTTCATAAGGCCTACCTGTCACGCAATACCTATTTTTTTTTTTTTTTTTTTTTATTAGCATACGACTGTCGAGTGTGCCTTGGCCCTTTTTTTCCAAGTCGCGCGCGCCTCGCTATACATTGCATCATAATCTATTTTTAGACGTATCACTTTTCAAATCGTATCATAGCGACCCGGCTTTTCAAATCTCCAACGGCCTCCCCTCAAATCTCAGGCCAACTAGTAGTAATAATAAACTTATAATTTAGCCATTTTCTTCTATTTGATTGTCATTCAAATAATAAAATCTTATTGTAGTTATGACAATCACTTTATTAGTTTGTTAATTAAGACATTGAATGGCTGATTTCTCCTAAAAACTGGCAATCTAACCGGCCAAGTTATGTCACCTCTTATCTCTATAAAACCTATTTTATCAAAGCCATCCTTTCATAATTTTGTTACTAAACAACTCTTCCAATGTCCTACAAACAAATTAGCTACTTTTATTTGACGTCAAAAACAGAACATTGACGAAAGCTACACCGACGCTGAGTCAACGTCACAGTCCGTCTGACCACCGGTGTGGACTCAGTCCGAAAACCGGGTTTTGGGCTAGCTTATTTTTGTTACTGGACATTGAATGCTAATTATATTTTAACTGTGTCGTCTAACATAGTGACATAGTATATGTATAGAAAGGTATTACTTTAGTGTATTAATCCATTATGAAAGATCGGTGTAATGTGGTATGAGTTTAGATAAATTAATTATTTAGTAGCTTGAACCTGTTTCAGTGGGCTCTAAAATACAAGGTTTTTCATAATTATTATATTATATAGTTAGATTTCCTTATTATATTAGTAGTCAGAATAGAGCTTAGTTCATCCTCTTTCTTCTCATATACAACATGCCAGGGTTTAGTGATTAGTGGCATAGATATCTGTGTTGGACTAAACCAAACAAAGACACAGATCTGGTCACTCTCGCCACCCACAGAGCCATTCTGGCTGAGTCCAGTGACTGCTGTCCTTGCGGTCCGGCTCTCGAGCATATATATAAAAAAAAGTGCCCAAAATCTGGGTTCACACTTTTTCAATCAACAATTGCTGTGGAACCAATGTCAGGCCTATGCCTATGAACACTGATGCTGGGTGCACTACTGTAAGTACTGCTGTTAACGGTTGTTTAGGCATTGCCGTTGTACACTGCTATTCCCGTCACTGCTATTCCCGTCGTGACGTCAGTTCATTCATAAATATAACGGCACTAGGCCAAAGTTTATGTTGAGAGACTGAAAATTAGAACATTCCGATCGTTCTGGTCTATCCTCACACCCACTCGTGTGTGACGTCAGTTTACTGTGTGTAAACAATTAAAGGGCACTTCGCCTACATTATATTGTTTAAAGGCCTAACTTGCTCATTTTTACGTTATTAACACTATTGCCTACACTATATTGTTTAAAAGCCTAACTTGCTCTTTTCCATGTTATTAATATTATTGATCTAGGCTTATACCATGCTATGGCGTAGGCCTACTTGGCAATAGTTTCATTCATAGGCCTAGGTGTGTGTGCTAGGCCTAGTATGGTGTTGTGTTAATACTGATACTATAGTATTAACAAGGCATTCCTTTTGGTTGAGTTTCTTGCTACTTCAATGCTAAACTCTCAATAGGTCTACATTTGCCTTTAGTCAGTTTCCCACTACAAACTGATCTCATTCAGTTTACTGTGATGTGTAGTCTATTTTTAGTAACATAGCATCTGATGATGTAAGTGTTACAATTGAGTTTCTTGCTACTTCAATGCTAAACTCTCAATAGGCCTACATTTGTCTTTAGTCAGTTTTCCACGTAAAACTGATCAGCCTACTTTGATGTGTAGTCTATTTTTAGTAACACAGCAGATGATGATGTCAGTGTTACAATACTTGGTTTGGGTTAACTCACATGAACTCAAATGTTTGTGTATGGGTTAAGCAAGCATAGGGTCAGGTAAAACCGACCTATGTTATGTTTCCAAACCCCAACTAGGCTTGTGTCAGTGTCAGTTTAATCATGCCATTTAAGTCATAAAGTGAGCTCCTTCCACTGCTGTGACTGTGTATTTCCTCATGTTATTTTAACATTGAGTGCTATGGCACAAGGCCTACAGTCATACCTAATCATTGTTATTTCTTGTTTATATTTATGTGTGTATATTTTATATTGTTGCAGGATGTATTTTGCTGCACTGTCTTTCCTATGTCTTCCTTAGTCTTTCCTAGTAAATAAACAAAGTCAAACAACTGTCTGGTTTCCTCTATATGTTCCTGGTCTGCGTGGAGTGATGATCAACACCCTCCAATCCTTATCCTGATCCTTATCCCTCAACAACTCCTCCTTATACGTATCCCTTAACCCCCTTACCACCCCTATTACATATAAAAGATGTTTTAATGTATTTCTTAATGCAATGATATTTGTGCCTGTGCATGTCGCGTTTTCGTTTAATCACTTTTGCCTGCAGCTGAATATTTGGTGTGGCATAAGGTTGCGCGCGCATTGAATGATATGGTTGCGTGCACATTGAAGGGTGAGTGATGCGAGAGTCGTGAGTGCGTATGCTTGTGTGTGAATATATTTGTTAGGATTGGCTTTAGTAAAATGATTGTGTTGCATGTTGAAAGGGGCACCACTCATATTTTCATTTTTGGTCCAGAATAGTGAATTGTGAGCGAAGGACCAATTTTATTCCCAATTTTAAGAAAATAACATTTCAGTCGAAATTTACTATAACAATTTTAATTTGTAAATTTATTCACAAAGTCGAGACAAATTGATTTCATGTTCATACATTTTCCTGTAGTGAAATTGTTAAAGTTTGAGCATTTTAACTTTTCAAAATTTAACTTTTCAAATTTATACTTTTTCTTCTATGCCTTTTTGGCATTCAAATTTCCTTCGTGCCTTGAGGGACATGTAAACACAATTGTTCGCCGCCGTGGTGAATAGTTGACTGATCCTGGTTGGATCCAGGCCTTCTTTTTCTTTTTCTTGTCCTTTTTCGGTGGCATTCAATGGACGGCTTCGCCTGGACGATGTGCGTGACCTGTGGCTCGACGCTAACTTCCTCTTCGCTGAAGGTTTGAGGAGCATCCTGTGCGGCCAAAGAGAGCTGCCAGCTGCAGTCGGAGGACACCCCCTGAGCGGACTTCTTGATTCAGACCTCAGCTTCTTTCTTCGGAGGGTCAGCTTCTTCATCGTGTGCGGATCAACTAAAGTTAAATACCGCAATAAATTAAGGAATGGTTCCATTATTCTGAAAGAGAGAACCCATGTAAAGACACTTTTCTACCCACCTTCTTGGACCGGACTACAAAGGGTAGAAAAATCAGGATTCTGAGAATTCCAGAACAAGACAAGACACTGCCAGCAATGTTCTATTCTTTCACCAAGGAAAATTTAAAAAAAAAAAAATTCTTTCTTGCGTTTCTTTTACCATTTAAGTTAAAGTGTTCACTCTTCTAGTTTGTTTGGAATTTGTGTTCAAAAGGAACTGGTTGTGAGTTGTCTTGCGACTGTGGAAATGGCGCTTACAAATGCTTGTCTTGATCAATGGTGTGAAGTACTTTGTGACCAAGTTTCATTCAGAATAGTAATGCTTGCTCTTGTGTTGAGCACTGAAGATTAGATGGGTACTTTAAGGTCGTGAACATGTTTATGGATCCCCTTTCTTTCATTTAATAGGTTCAATCAAGCTCAATTACATGAGCATAGATTTCTTCATTTAAAGTTGAGCTTCGAAGAGCATTCATCTTCTAGTGGTTCTGTGCTTTCGTTCATAGTAGGAATCAGAAGAAGAAGAAGAATTTAAAAAGGGGATTCAAGAGAAGAAGAAGTACTAAGACAACTTAACCTAAGTTGCCTTGAGCGTTAGTTAATGCCCAAGTGTTAATTATTTTGTTTGATATTTGAATGTAATTGTGTGTTTTTAGCGAGAGAGGGAGAAAAGAAAGAGAGAAGAAGAGGGAGAGTAGTTTTTTTATTGGTATTGTCTGTTTGCAGAATAAATGTCCCTTTTTGTACTGTTATTTTGACTGGAGAGGTCTGGTGTGAGTTCCTTCCGGAGAGTTCCTCGAATCTCAGATCACAGTCTACCTCCTCAGAACCTTTCTCACTTGTGGAGCTCTGCGTAAATCTGCGAGCACACGTAACACTGATCATCCAACACCTTAACAGACAAACAGACAGACAGACACCCACCTCTGCTGATAGAAGTGTCCTGATTGGAGGCCACCATGTCTATATGCAGGGAATCTGTCAGGGGTAGGACTGTCCTTGGGCTGATCATCCAACACCTTAACAGACAGACAGACAGACAGACAGACAGACAGACACCCACCTCTGCTGATAGAAGTGTCCCGATTGGAGGCCACCATGTCTATATGCAGGGAATCTGTCAGGGGTAGGACTGTCCTTGGGCTGATCATCCAACATCTTAACAGACAAGACAGACAGACAGACAGACACCCACCTCTGCTGATAGAAGTGTCCTGATTGGAGGCCACCATGTCTATATGCAGGGAATCTCTGTCAGGGGTAGGACTGTCCTTGGGCTGACCGTCTGAAATCAGCTCTGTAGGGGAAGGGGACCGGCTGCCTGACTTGGACCGCGCTGAGTGCATAGACGTTGTAGGGGAAGGGGAACACGACTCTGGGGAAATGAAAAAAACGAAAAGAAAGAAAGAAAATAAGCATGATTCTGGGGAAAAAATAAAAACAAGAAAAGAAATAAATAAAAATAATAATAATAATAATAATAATAATTTTATTTCATATAGCGCTAAAATCCATACGGTAGTATGCTCGGTGCGCTTTACAAAAGCAACATTATGAAAAAAAACATGCAGTAAAATCAACAAGATAATCATACTACCAACAGACTAGTTTTGCAAAAGTCGAGGCGTGAAAGTGCAACAGCTCTTCTGCACACCCTCCACTGGCTGCCTGTCAAGGCTAGGGTATAAGGTTGCTTCTTTTTGCTTTCAATGCCTCAATTCCGAATCTGCGCCCTCTTATCTTTCGGAGCTTCTCCGCCCTTACATGCCTCCTAGAGCACTTAGGTCTCAAGACTCTTCTCTGTTAATTGTTCCTAGGTATTCTCTGAATTCCTATAGCAAAAGGGCTTTCTCTGTTTCCAGACCTACAATTTGGAATTCTCTACCCCCTTCTCTCAGAAAAGTCACCTGTCTCCAAACCTTCAAATCAAAGTGTGTATGTCGTATAGAATGTTGACCCGCGTAGAATGTATACATTCCACGGCCTAAAATGTAGAATGTGTACATTCTATGGGATTTTTGTAGAAAGTTGACGTCGGTATACTTTCTATGGGTTTTGTTGTAGAATGTATACATTACACAGGCTGAAATGGAGCCCGTCAACATTACACGGCCAAAAGTGTAGAAAGTAGACTATACTTCGAAAGAGGGGCGTCTCTCAACATTACATACATTACATAATTGTTCCTGAGTGATTCTCAACCTGTGATCAACGACTAGGCATCAAACCATAGAGGTGCAAGCCGAGCTGCAAGATGGGTGGTCCGAGACTGCCATCTGTCTACAAAATCAGCAGACCTCACCAAAAATATAAAATGGCCTGTTCTACAGACCCGACGAACTGAAGCCCGCCTCACTACTTTCTACAAATTTCACACAGGACTTCTCACTACCAACTCTAAGCACCTTCCTACAAACTCTCTGCAGAAGAAAAGTCTCCGTCAATCTCACTCAGCATCATATGACATCCCCAGTCATAGAACTCTGTACAGAAAATCCACCTTCTTTCCCCGCACTATCCCTCAGTGGAACAGTCTCCCCGAGCAAGTTGCCTCCAATCAGTTATTGGAGGCATTCAAAACAGCCCTCCATAAACACCTCCACCAAACCACCCTGTCTCAGTCCCCTCCCCCCCCCTCGCCCCAACCTCACATTAAATTAGGGAACTAGGGGCCATAGATCAAAGTAGTGGAAAATGAAGGGCAGGAGCTGTGCCGGTCGGGGTTCGACCCTGGGGGCCGCTACAGTAGCCGGATTGGTTTTGCCTAGAAACTGCGAAAGCGGAAAGGTCTGTGGTCCTTCTCTGCATGAAACATGTGCGGCCTTACGGTCATGCATGTCCCATATAAAAATAATTAAAATAATATCCCTGCCTATCTTGGGCTCTATCTTCTCCCCATAATATCTCATCAGTTTACTTTCTACTCCTATCTTTTGCTGTTATTTTCTTTCTTTTTCGTACTACCCCCTAAAGTGCAGCAGAATCTTCAACGTGATGAAGTTGGCTGCCTAAGGAGAAGAAGAAGAGGTGCACTGCTCAAGTAACTCCAATGTAAATGTGTCGTGTACATTTTGTGAACAGTTAAAAAAAAAAAACTAAAATATTGATGTCACTTCGTGCTTTTCAGCCGTATGAGAGCCTTGTTCCTGAGTGGTTCTCAACCAGTGAGTGCATGGTGACAAGGTATCAAACCACTTGTAAAGAGCCTTGTTCTGAGTGGTTCTCCACCAGTGAGTGCACGATGACAAGGTATCAAACCACTTGTAAAGAGCCTTGTTCTGAGTGGTTCTCAACCAGTGAGTGCATGATGACAAGGTATCAAACCACTTGTAAAGAGCCTTGTTCTGAGTGGTTCTCCACCAGTGAGTGCATGATAACAAGGTATCAAACCACTTGTAAAGAGCCTTGTTCCTGAGTGGTTCTCAACCAGTGAGTGCATGATGACAAGGTATCAAGCCACTTGTAAAGAGCCTTGTACTGTGTGGTTCTCAACCAGTGAGTGCATGATGACAAGGTATCAAACCACTTGTAAAGAGCCTTGTTCCTGAGTGGTTCTCAACCAGTGAGTGCATGGTGACAAGGTATCAAACCACTTGTAAAGAGCCTTGTTCTGAGTGGTTCTCCACCAGTGAGTGCATGGTGACAAGGTATCAAACCACTTGTAAAGAGCCTTGTTCCTGAGTGGTTCTCAACCAGTGAGTGCATGATGACAAGGTATCAAACCACTTGTAAAGAGCCTTGTTCTGAGTGGTTCTCCACCAGTGAGTGCATGATGACAAGGTATCAAACCACTTGTAAAGAGCCTTGTTCTGAGTGGTTCTCCACCAGTGAGTGCATGATGACAAGGTATCAAACCACTTGTACGTAGGTACAGCCGTCAATATTCTATGACACATCAGGTTCCCGTCAACATTCCATAAGTTTGTCCATTGAATGTACACATTCTACAATTTCGCTGTAGAAAGTATACATTCTCTGTTTCATTAGAATGTATATGTCACAGGAAATATTGGAATCCGGGAAAATTCAGAATCTTCCCAAGGCAGATAAGATTCCATTTTCCCAGGAAGATTCTGAATTTTCCTGTGAAGATTCCGAATTTTCCCAGGCAAGTAGCTGCATGCCATACCAAACCAGAGGGAGAGAGACAGAGACAGGGACAGAGACACATAGAGACAGACAGACACAGAGAGAGAAATAGACATAGAGAAAAAGAGACGGAGACAGACAGAGACACAGAGGAAGGGAGAGAGGAAGAGAGAGGCATGCTGATAGGCGGAGAAGCGGAGATTGTTTGTGATTTCACACTTCCAGCCAGTGTTGGCTTATAACAATGCATGTCTCCAGAACAGGTCTTGAGTTTTTAATGATAAAAACTACATGATTGCAAGTGATAAAATCACATAAATGTAAAAAGGTCAGGTTAAAAAACACATCACAACATTTCTTAGTTATATCATGTGTAACAGCAATAAATGTATTCAAAGACTCTCTCTCTCTCTCTCTCTCTCTCTCTCTCTCTCTCTCTCTCTCTCTCTCTCTCCCTCCCTCTCTCTTTCTCTCAAACCCCCCTCTCTCTTTGTGTCTCCCTCTTACCCTCTCTCTAAGCTCGGGAAAAGAGGGAGATCATTGCTGTATTAAGCAAATAACATGAACGTGATTTAATGGAAAAAACCTACATGATTGCAAGTGATAAAATCACATAAATGTTTTTTCTCCATTATTCTTCCTTCTTGTACGAGCAACCAGCATACAACTGAATCTTCTTACAATTCAAAAACACGGAGAGTTCAAATTATTTTGAAGTGATCACAATGCACTTAACACAAATACATTAGGAACTCGTGCACAAACACACCTAACTATCAATTATGGATTTGTGCTTTATATGTCAAATAGTCCACATTAAATAGACCTAAGCATGAGAAGTTTTATTGGTAAATTACTCTACGAAATATGAATAGTGTATCAATTATATCAGATTTTAGCGATACCTTTCCATTACAAGTTCATTACAGGTGTTCCATAATATTTTGTGAAGGCGTATGGGTGTTTAATTTCATAACAAAAAGAACAGGACATGAAAACCGTGCAAGTTTGTTTCTCTCACACACAATTAATTTCACTTCGTTGTCAGCTTGGGAAAATTCGGAATTTTCCCGGGGAAAAAATCAGAATTCGGAATTTTACCGAGACCAATCCGGGGAAAATCAGAATTACGATTTTTTTCCCGGGAAAATTCCGAATTTTCCCAAACTAGGGGAAATCCAAATTCTGAATTTTCCCGGGGAAATTCTGAATTTTCCCAGATTCCAATATTTCCCGTGACATATACATTAAGGTACTATGAACCAGTCGTAGAATGTATACATTCTACAATCTCATCATAGAATGTATACATTCTACGCGGGTCAACATTCTATACAACATGTATATTCAAGTGTAGATATCCCCCCCACCTTTTATCCCCCCCACCTTTTACAGTACACCCCGCTTATAGTAAAGTGCAGGGGAGCAAGGCTTTTCCTTTACTATAACAGGTTTTTCTTATAAACGATGTTCGGATATAGTAAAGTTTTGATGGTATTTTTTATCTTATCCGATGACGTTTTTCAAAGTCAAAGCTAACGTAAAATACTAAATATAAACCCATCATCAAATCAAAATACAGCAAAACTCGGTTATAAGAAAATCGAAGGGAGATGATGTTTTGTTTATGCAAGTTTTCTTATATCCGAAACTCAGATATAAGAAAAAAAATTGAAGTTTTTTCCCTTGTCTCTCTATCACCAACACAAAAGTATTCATATTTTTTTCTTCTGCTCAACATTTATTTTGCACAGAATACTGAAGGAAAGTATGGAATAAAGGAACAAAAACAACTCAATTAGTCTTGTAATCTAGTGCCTGTACTGTTTAGAATGTCTGTGACACAACTGGTTTGATGTAAACTTTCCCTTTTTGGAACGACTTCAATTTTCTCGGAACATCCTTTCAGTTCAGGTCCAACTCACTTTTAAAGACACACTGACCCAACACGATTAAATCCCTTGTTTTTTTCTGGGTAGCTGTGACCCACATACAAATTCCCCCAACTTCAAATTGAGGCTGCTCTTTAAAATGTTTCGTTTTCAATTTGGGGGCATTTGTATGGGAGTCAAACCTGGTCAAAACAAGATTTCTGTACCAGCTATAAGAAGGAAAACACGTGGAACCCGTGATTTTGACTCGTGATCTGGGGGGTCTTTAAGAAAATGTTGTCAATGGTAATTCGCTTATAAGAAAATAGAACTCGCTTATAAGAAAATGAACTGCAAACCAACTCTCTTGTATGACATAATTTTCTTATATCCAAGTTTCCATTGCGGATGGGAGAAAAAAATTGCTTGCTTATAACCGAGTTTTCTTATAAGCGAGTTTCTTATATCCCAGTTTTGATCATAGATAAGAAAGAAGAAGTTCGGCAGGGAAATTTTTTTTGCTTCATTGTAAGCGAGTTTTCTTATAAGCGAGTTTCTTATAAGCGGATTCGGCTGTATATATATTTTTTTCGGATTCATTTTTTTCCACTAAGTAATGAGGGGAAAGAAACATGTTTTTGAGTGCCTTTCAATTTCGTTGAAGGTGGGTAGAGGGAGTAGTGAGACTGTGACGTATACATTGATGACGTATTTACAAAGGTCAGGAAGAGGACAATTTTTTTTATTGTAACGAAGAGGAACCACAAATGACTTTACTATAGGAGTTTTCTTAAATTTTAATTATAACCCAGTTGTTATTATGGGTGGGTGGGGGGAGTGGTGAGACTGTGACGCATACATTGGTGACGTATTTACAAAGGTCACGAAGAGGACTTTTTTTTTTTTATTGTAACCGAGGAGCCAGTCCTGTGGGGAACCAAAAGTTACTTTACTATAGCAGGTTTTTTTATTATAACCGAGTTGCTACTATCCGAGGTCTATTTAGTAATAAAACAGTAGACCTTTGGCCAGGAACCAGTGCTTTCCTTTACTGTAACCGAAATTTCTTATAACCGAGTTTACTATAAACGGGGAGTACAGTAGTAGGGACTATAAACTCCCGGAAGAAGAAGAAGAAGAAAACACACACACACACACACACACACAACACACACATGCTCTGGCCTGGTGGTAGAACTCTTAAATGCATGTGATGATGGTGATCCATGTTGCCCGGCATTATCACACACACACAGTACCTCTGGCCTGGTGGTAGAACTCTTAAATGCATGTGATGATGGTGATCCATGTTGCCCGGCATTATCACACACACACAGTACCTCTGGCCGAACTCTTAAATGCATTCCATGTTGCCCGGCATTATCACACACACACACACACACACACACACACACACACACACACACACACACAGTACCTCTGGCCTGGTGGTAGAACTCTTAAATGCATGTGATGATGGTGATCCATGTTGCCCGGCATTATCACACACACACACACACACACACACACACAGTACCTCTGGCCTGGTGGTAGAAACTCTTAAATGCATGTGATGATGGTGATCCATGTTGCCCGGCATTATCACACACACACACACACACACACACACACACACACACACACACACACACACACACAGTACCTCTGGCCTGGTGGTAGAACTCTTAATGCATGTGATGATGGTGATCCATGTTGCCCGGCATTATCACACACACACACACACACACACACACACACAGTACCTCTGGCCTGGTGGTAGAACTCTTAATCCATGTGATGATGGTGATACACGTTGCCCGGCATTATCACACACACACACACGACACACACACACACACACACACACACACACACACAGTACCTCTGGCCTGGTGGTAGAACTTTTAATCCATGTGATGATGGTGATCCATGTTGCCCGGCATTATCACACACACATTATCACACACACACACACACACACACACACACACACACACACACACACACACAGTACCTCTGGCCTGGTGGTAGAACTCTTGGTGCATGTGATGATGGTGATCCATGCTGCCCGGCATGATATCACTGCCTGGTAGGGAGGCCAGTTCTGCCGTACAAACTTCAGTGATGTCAGAAACCTCGGGGTCTTCCAGGGCCTGGCCCGCTAAAGACACTGTACAAAGTAGAACTTGACATGAGTGAGAGTGAGAGAGTGCTGTGTGTGTTTGTGCATGTATGTGTGTGTGTGAATATGTGAGTAAGACTTAATAGTACAATACACAAGTTAAATAGGCTTTTGACTTTTATTTTAGAGAGTTTAATGTTACAATGTTCACTGTGGTTTTAAGAAAATACTTCCCATTTTGTACTCATATTTTAATTCACTATTTTGTCCTCAAAACCATAATGAGTTGTATGTTAAAACAATAGTCATATAGGGCATTTGCCGTGGGCATTTGCAATAGACTAGACTACACCACTGACTGCATGTCTTACCCATAGATGCGATTAACTCACTTATCCAATGCCTGTAGTGAATTTTAAGGCCACCAGCCTGCAGCAAATGGACTGTTGTGTCCACTTTACTGACAATACAGACATCACTCATGGCCTGTTGTGTCCACTTTACTGACAATACAGACATCACTCATGGACTGTTGTGTCCACTTTACTGACAACACAGACATCACTCATGGCCTGTTGTGTCCACTTTACTGACAACACAGACATCACTCATGGCCTGTTGTGTCCACTTTACTGACAACACAGACATCATACATGGCCTGTTGTGTCCACTTTACTGACAACACAGACATCACAAATGGCCTGTTGTGTCCACTGGTTTGTCTAACTTTACTGACAACACAGACATCACAACAGAAGAAAAACAAACCACCAGCAGTTTGCACAATACCTAGAATTTATTCCTCAGAAGAGGAGACAATCTTCATGGACTGTTGTGTCCACTTTACTGACAACACAGACATCACTCATGGCCTGTTGTGTCCACTTTACTGACAACACAGACATCACTCATGGCCTGTTGTGTCCACTTTACTGACAACACAGACATCACTCATGGCCTGTTGTGTCCACTTTACTGACAACACAGACATCACTCATGGCCTGTTGTGTCCACTTTACTGACAATACAGACATCACTCATGGCCTGTTGTGTCCACTTTACTGACAACACAGACATCACTCATGGACTGTTGTGTCCACTTTACTGACAACACAGACACCACTCATGGACTGTTGTGTCCACTTTACTGACAAAACAGACATCACTCATGGACTGGTTGTGTCCACTTTACTGACAACACAGACATCACTCATGGCCTGTTGTGTCCACTTTACTGACAATACAGACATCACTCATGGCCTGTTGTGTCCACTTTACTGACAACACAGACATCACTCATGGCCTGTTGTGTCCACTTTACTGACAACACAGACATCACAAATGGCCTGTTGTGTCCACTGGTTTGTCTAACTGTACTGACAACACAGACATCACAACAGAAGAAAAACAAACCACCAGCAGTTTCCACCTAGAATTTATTCCTGACAATCTTCAGATAGAAGAAGCTGCGTAAATATGCTATTTGAATCCAATTTTCTAGAAACACAGAGCAACATGTCTCTGTTATATGCAGGATGTTTACACAAGGCATTAGTTGATGTCACGTGTAAAGCGACAGTAAAGTTAAAACTGATGAAGATACACTCATTCTGTTTTCTGCGCATTGATTAGCCATATTAACTGTTTCTTATGGATGCATCTATTCCATCATATCACTTTCTCACACGCTGTAAAAACAGATAACACACAGATTGCAAAATTTGTTATTCTCACCCAAAAATTGTAATTTTGAAGAAAAAAACATCCAACGCGCGGACGATTCTTTTTCTTCACACTAATGTCCTTGTGACACAGAACACATGCTCGTCACCTAGTGCTGAACGTTTTTATCACCTGGCCTGTTTTGTAGGTCAACTTCTCCACGGAATCACTTCTGTGTCCACTTTGGTGTCTTTCCATCACTCAGACTTTTGGATCATTTGACCTAGAACACAGACACCACGCGGTCGCTTTGACGCCACTCTTGACAAACAGAATTAAAAGAAATGTGACGCTGGCGTTCTACTGACAACACTGGGAACCGGAATTACTTTTCACCAGCATTGCTTCAAAAGCATCGCTTGCCGACGCAACTCAGATAGTGGCTGCGTAAATATGTTTTTTCGTCCAAATTTCTAGAAACTTCTTTAATTCATGTCGCCGTAATTATCGTAATTTGATTTTTGTTTTGTAAAAATTATGGCAAAATCGTAAAAATAAACAGGTCTGTAACATATTGAGGCAATTTCCAGCTGGGTCTGAAACCTACCCTGTGTCTGTTGTGCAGCAGCGGCGGCCGACCCTGGCAGGAGGTTATCTAGGTCAGTGCATGCAGTTACTGCCGACGACGAGGAGTTATCGACATCAACATCACCCCCATCATCATCACACCCACCACTGCTGTTAGTGTGACCAACAAAACTGGCCCCTAGACCAATCAAAACAGCACACACGCTGACTCAAAAATGCTAGCATCACGCATCAAGGAAATTGCATTCAACACACACGGTCACAGTGAGTAACAGCAAGAGTAGAAGAGAAACGCACTGCAGTGGAACCTCCCAATTGGGGCGCTATACTACTTCCCTACTTTGCCATCATCTTAGGAGTGAACTGACCATGCCACCTAGTGATGATTTCCAGCTGGGTCAGAGAATGTTCAGTATAAAGCCTCATTAGGACCTTGACTAAATCAGTCCAAAAAGGTCTTCACAGGGAGGTGGACACTCATCAGTCTCATCATAATAGGAAGTGAACAAAACTGGCCACTAGACCAATCAAAACAGAATTTGGTGAACATTTAGGGTCACATCTTATCCAGGGAGTTGCATTACACAAGGAAGTGTGTAACAGGGTAGGTGGACACTCAGTACCTCCCAATAGGAAAGGGGGACTTTGGTGAACATCTTAGGGTCACATCGTATCCAGGGAGTCTGAACAGAGGAAGGTGTTACAGGGAGGTTGGACACTCATTAGTCTTCAATATGAAGGGGGGAATTTGGTGAACAGCCATAGTCACATAGTACAGGGAGGGAATTTGGTGAACATTTAGGTTTCACATCTTATCCAGGGAGTCTTAACAAGGAAGGTGTTACAGGGAGGTGGACACTCAGTAGTCCCCTATATGAAGGGGGGAAATTGGTGAAATGTTTTGGGTCACATTTTAGAGGGAGTCTTAACAGGGAAGGTGTTACAGGGAGGTTCCATTGCATTATTAACCTTCAGCACGCCACATCTTTGTCTGTGTTGTTTCCCATGCAGCCATAGTAACAGGGGAGGTGTTACAGGGAGGTTCCATTGTATTATTAACCTTCAGCACGCCACATCTTTGTGTTGTTTCCCCTGCAGCCATAGTAACAGGGGAGGTGTTACAGGGAGGTTCCATTGTATTATTAACCTTCAGCACGCCACATCTTTGTCTGTGTTGTTTCCCATGCAGCCATAGTAACAGGGGAGGTGTTACAGGGAGGTTCCATTGTATTATTAACCTTCAGCACGCCACATCTTTGTCTGTGTTGTTTCCCATGCAGCCATAGTAACAGGGGAGGTGTTACAGGGAGGTTCCATTGTATTATTAACCTTCAGCACGCCACATCTTTGTCTGTGTTGTTTCCCATGCAGCCATAGTAACAGGGGAGGTGTTACAGGGAGGTTCCATTGTATTATTAACCTTCAGCACGCCACATCTTTGTCTGTGTTGTTTCCCCTGCAGCCATAGTAACAGGGGAGGTGTTACAGGGAGGTTCCATTGTATTATTAACCTTCAGCACGCCACATCTTTTTCTGTGTTGTTTCCCATGCAGCCATAGTAACAGGGGAGGTGTTACAGGGAGGTTCCATTGTATTATTAACCTTCAGCACGCCACATCTTTGTCTGTGTTGTTTCCCCTGCAGCCATAGTAACAGGGGAGGTGTTACAGGGAGGTTCCATTGTATTATTAACCTTCAGCACGCCACATCTTTGTCTGTGTTGTTTCCCATGCAGCCATAGTAACAGGGGAGGTGTTACAGGGAGGTTCCATTGTATTATTAACCTTCAGCACGCCACATCTTTGTCTGTGTTGTTTCCCATGCAGCCATAGTAACAGGGGAGGTGTTACAGGGAGGTTCCATTGTATTATTAACCTTCAGCACGCCACATCTTTGTCTGTGTTGTTTCCCCTGCAGCCATATTAATTTTCATGACTAGTTCTGAGCTTGACACTACCAACATTCAAACACTGGTAACTCCCATTGGAACGACATAATTGATATGAAAATTGGGATGTGATCAGAACAAACATTGATTATAATGCTGAAACACTATTCATGTGTGAGAGGGTGGAGCTAAAGGTTTTTGTTAATTGTGCACTTGTGGTGTCTGGCCAGTTGTTGCTTGACTGTTCCAGTAGGGATTTTGAAAGTCTAAAATAAATAGTTAAGTAAATAAATAAATCAAAGTATAATTATTAAAGCTATGTAGTTATAGGAGTTAGGCTTATAAATTATAACTTACTTGGACTAAATAGTGATAAGTAATATTACTTAGTAGAAAAGCAATCCTAGTTTTTGAAGGCCATCACATGACCTTCACAGCCAATCAGGCTCTGTGTTTACAAAAAGTTCACTCACTTTCATTTTCAAGTTTGGGGACAGTGATCTTTGAGAGAGAGTTCAGTCATTCACCTGCCTTGGTCACTTTGAGCAGTTGCTTGTCTTCTTAGTCAGATAAAGGCTGCTTCACATCATAGGAATGCATCGCTTGGCTGTTGCCTGAGTACAGCTGGTTTTGTAGCATACTACATGCAGAGCCCTTACACAGAAGTGCGTGGAAGAAAGGATTGAAGGAAAACTGAATACTTGGAGGACAGTTTGGAGTTAGAGAAAAATGGGATGGATGTCATAACTTTTCATGCAAATTATGGGCGCATTGATCTGATGTTGTGCGCTTGCATGATTTTATGACTGATTTGGTATTTTACGGATTTATATATTTTGTTGGACTAAATGTTGGCATATATTGTGAGTTAATGTTAATAACCTATTTTATGTTAATTTTACAATGGTATTTATCATTGTTTTATGTGTTTATTTCAGGCGTGCTGTCCTGTCTTGTGAATAAAATTTCTACTTTTTGAGACCTGGTGTCGAACCTGAGTTTGGGGTGGATGTTCCCTTTTCCCTGTCCCCTTAAGGATCCACTACACCCTCCATTATCCTACCTCACCCTCCACTATCCCCCCACCCTGTTAAGGATCCACTACACCCTCCGTTTCCTACCTCACCCTCCACTACCTCCTAACCCTGTTAAGGATCCACTACACCCTCCCTCCCCCCCCTCCGTTGCCTACCTCACCCTCCACTACCTCCTAACCCTGTTAAGGATCCACTACACCCTCCGTTTCCTACCTCACCCTCCACTATCCCCCCACCCTGTTAAGGATCCACTACACCCTCCGTTGCCTACCTCACCCTCCACTATCCCCCACCCTGTTAAGGATCCACTACACCCTCCGTTTCCTACCTCACCCTCCACTATCCCCCCACCCTGTTAAGGATCCACTACACCCTCCGTTGCCTACCTCACCCTCCACTATCCCCCACCCTGTTAAGGATCCACTACACCCTCCGTTTCCTACCTCACCCTCCACTATCCCCCCACCCTGTTAAGGATCCACTACACCCTCCGTTGCCTACCTCACCCTCCACTATCCCCCACCCTGTTAAGGATCCACTACACCCTCCGTTGCCTACCTCACCCTCCACTACCTCCTAACCCTGTTAAGGATCCACTACACCCTCCGTTGCCTACCTCACCCTCCACTATCCCCCCACCCTGTTAAGGATCCACTACACCCTCCGTTTCCTACCTCACCCTCCACTATCCCCCCACCCTGTTAAGGATCCACTACACCCTCCGTTTCCTACCTCACCCTCCACTATCCCCCCACCCTGTTAAGGATCCACTACACCCTCCGTTGCCTACCTCACCCTCCACTATCCCCCCACCCTGTTAAGGATCCACTACACCCTCCGTTGCCTACCTCACCCTCCACTATCCCCCACCCTGTTAAGGATCCACTACACCCTCCGTTTCCTACCTCACCCTCCACTACCCCCTAGCCCTGTTTCACATGTTTGTGGCTTGTTTCATTGAACTTAGTAAAAAATAAAATAAATACAAAATAAGCAAACAGAAACTGAAACTGTGTCAGTGATGATTTGTTTGCTTGAAATGTGGATTGCATGTGCATGATTTAGGACCTTTTTCATAATAAAGGCCTTGGTGCACTCAGTTCTCATAATTTTTGACGATAATACATCGACAACATTATTTGTGAAATGTAAAAAAATCAAAGAATGCGCAGTGCACATATTTTTTAGAATGATCGATGGGTCTGTCAACTTTGTAAATTCGGTCAACCGATTGCGAGAATATGACACAGAATGCTGCTTTACCAGCACTAACATCGTCCAACAATAATAATTAATCAGAATGCTGCTCTACCAGCACTAACATCGTCCAACAATAATAATTAATCAGAATGCTGGGGATTTGTCAAGATGTGCCACCCCCCCTACCTATCTCGGTGAATTCTATTTTTCCGTTATTGCCTTTCTTACCATACATAAAGCTCTATTTTAGGAACATTTTGAACTAATAACCTTTTTGGAATACTAACCCTAACCCTAACCCTAGCCCTAACCCTAACCCTACCCCCCACCCTATAAGACGGAAAAACGCAACGAACCACAACTGTGACAAATCGTGGTGTACTGCAGTACATAGTGGGGGGTAGGGTTAGGTTTAGGGCTAGGGTTAGGGGTTAGGGTTAGTATTCCAAAAAGGTGATTAGCTGAAAATGTTCCTAAAATACAGCTTTATGTATGGTAAGAAAGGCAAAAACGGAAAAATAGAATTAACCGAGAAATGCAGGGGGGGGTGGCACATCTTTACCTTTACCGAATGCTACTTTACCCGCACTAACATCGTCCAACAATAATAATTAATCAGAATGCTGCTTTACTAACATCGTCCAACAATAATAATTAATCAGAATGCTGCTCTACCAGCACTAACATCGTCCAACAATAATAATTAATCAGAATGCTGCTCTACCAGCACTAACATCGTCCAACAATAATAATTAATCAGAATGCTGCTCTACCAGCACTAACATCATCCAACAATAATAATTAATCAGAATGCTGCTCTACCAGCACTAACATCGTCCAACAATAATAATTAATCAGAATGCTGCTTTACTAACATCGTCCAACAATAATAATTAATCAGAATGCTGCTTTACTAACATCGTCCAACAATAATAATTAATCAGAATGCTGCTCTACCAGCTGCTCTACCAGCCATTCTTGAATTTAGTGGGGCCCGGTGGCAACAGTCCGGATGAAACCCTTCCAACCATGTCGGAATGAATTGGCACGCACCATTTTACTTCAAGCTCGCTCAGGCAGTTGTAGAATAACACGATAGTGTCATTCGGCACATGGCCCAAGTATTAGAATAGTAGTTTAACAACACAAATTAAAAAAAAAAAAGAAAAACTTTAAAAAAAAAAAGAAAAATTAAAAAAAAAAAAAATAAAAAAAAGAAATAAACAAAAAAAAAAAAGAATGAAAAAAAAAAAAAAAAAAAAAAAAAAAAAAAAAAAAAAAAAAAAAAAGAAAAAAAAAAGTAAAAAAAAAAAAAACAAAAAAGGAAAAACGAAAAAATATTTTAAAAGAAAACGAAGAAAAAAAAAAAGAAATTAAAACCAAAAAAAAAAGAAAAAAAATAAAAAAAAAAAAAAAAAAAAAAAAAAAAAAAAAAGAAAAA
>JAGGCT020004082.1:1096454-1109027 GCA_017654935.2 Phymorhynchus buccinoides | reverse complement strand
GGGGAATTTATTTGTTACTGCACTGCAAAGAAGAAAAAGCTTTCAATTCACTGTCAGTTGCCTCTGCCACCCACCCCTGTCAAAATGGACTTCTTCTCTCGTGCACCATCCGCCAGAAGGATAGCATTTTTGACGTTTTTAATTCTAGGAAACCAAGCAAAGTGGAGTGTTTCCGATCCTTGAAAGGCTGTCTTCTGGTGAGCTCCGACGACCGGGTTTCTTGCAAATCTCATCCGATCATGTGCCCCTTTAACCTTTCCGAGTTCCGAATTCTCCTCTCTCTCTCTCCTCTCTCTCACTTCTCATCCTCTCTCCTCCTCTCTCTTCTAGTCTCTCTCTCTCTCTCTCCTTCGCTATACTCACTTTTCTCTCTTGTTTTGGTGGTTACTGTATACTAAAATTTCAGTATTGCATCTGTGCGTGCATGTGTCTTGTGCTGAGCGTGCGAGTGTTCATGCTGTGTGTGTATTTGTATGTGAATGGGTACGTCCATGTGTCCATGTGCGGGTTTTTGTGTCCATGTACATGTATGTGGTATGTATGTGTGTATGCATAGAGGGGAGGGCAGGAAAAGTGGTTTTTTTATAATAAAATAAATCATGACAGAGTGTTTCCTCTTTCATTCCGCATGCCTCTTACTGTTCTCATTCTTCTTTCCCCTCCGTCCGATTTAATCTATATCATTAGTCCTGTACTCTCAACCATTATTCAATAACATTAAAGTCCACAAGAGAAAACTAGAGCGTTAAGCGCTATATCACGGCCATGTTTTTGCTCCAGTGACCTTAATCTTTGACCGATGACCTTCATTTTTGAACATGGCCTAGAGAGCTTAAGTGCCTACGCGCATGCAAAATGTTAGCCCCTATTCCCTGCGTTCAAACGTTATCGTGGTAATATACTCTAGGATGCCCCAACCAGGAACAAACAGACAGACATCATGAAACTTTACCACTTCGCCCTCGCCACTGTATAAAATACTATATGACAGCCTTGCTCTGGGCCGTTGAAGAACGTAGCCAAATCCATACTTTAAAGAGTGGGCATAAGAGTAGAATGCCCTAGTCGTTGAACAAATAGGCTGGACTCAAGGATTGTTTGAATGCTGTCCAATTTTTATGTACAAATGAAACGTCAAAGTACAGTCAAATTAGTTTGCAGCCTGTTTGTTTTTCGATGAAATTGAAAGTCAGAGAGGGGCCACAAGGCGTGCTTGTGTGTTGATTCCTCCATATACATTCTTCGATCTCTTTTGGAAACCAAGTGTTGCCCTTGGGGTCTGTAAGCAAAGCACCTGAGTTTTAAGGAGAGGAATACCATGCAGTGATCAACAGTGAATGCTTGACAACCAGATTTGTCTCACACAGGGGGTCAAAAGCACTTCTTTTATTATATAGCACTGCTTTTTTAACATACTTTTTTTCAAAGTGTCTTTTTTTTACATGTATTTTTTTTTATGAAACGTTTCCTTTTATGTAGCTTGTTTTTTCTTGTTTTGTTTTATAAAACGTTCTTTTGGTTGCTGTTTTGTTAAAATAAATTATTATTATATTATGATATATGTTTGTGTTGCTTTTGATAAAGACTTTTTTTTAAATTAAATTTGGTGATGTCTTTTAGTAATTATTAAATTATCAGCGTGTTTTGGCTCCATTATTTTTTTTATTGGTGAATCTTTTTCATTCTGGTCTGTGGGTCAAATTTGTTTTTAATTTGATTGATAGGCTCATTTTTTTTTTTTAAAGTTTCTGTTCACGAACCCTTCATATTTGACACTTCTCTGTCTATCGTCTACGCAACTATTCATAATCTATCGAATTGATTCGTTATCCATTGCTCATCTTGTGTTTTTCTGTCATACATTGATTAATTTTCGTGAACCACTTGTCCCATTCGGACTATAAGACCATATATCCACCAAGCCGAAAGACTACCTGTGTTTTTGCGGTATCTTTGAATACACAATAAAACGTTAAAAAACCTGTTTGGAAAATGTGTCAGGATCTTGTATATATAACAATGGTAACTTTAGAGGCAATTGTGGTGTGTGTTTTTATACCGATTGCCAACACTTTGTATCATCGAAGACTAAGATAATAAATCATCGTATTCTAATTCCAAACAATAATGTAATGCAACATCACATAGGCATTCAACTAACTCGTATAACACAAATCTAAATGAATATTCAAGATTGACTTTTGCGGAATTTTGCTCATTTGTTGGCATATCTAGCCGAAAAATCAGCGCAATAATCGTTTTCATATTGCAAATGCTTCATCCCTTTATGCCGCAACTTCCTGAAAATTCAAGCAAATCAGACTCAAAAGTGGACGAAGAATAAAAAGAAAACAAAAGGAAAAAAACTCGTAAAAACGCAAATAAATATTCACCCAAAGAGAGAAACGGAAGATCCTAATAATGAGACAAAACGACAGACAAAAATAACGATTAATGAAAACGAGTACCAACAAAACAAGACAAAAATTCTTAAAACACTTTGTTTTTTTAAATAAATTTTGTTCACTGACTACAGCAAAGCCAAACAAAACATTAAAAAAAATAATAATAAGAAAAGACCAGAAACGTAGCTTCCATCTGGGTGGAGGCAATGAACAACGCTAGCAGTCTGCCATTGTTTAGTAAACAGTAGGCTTTTCGCCCAATACACATTTGGTATATCGTCCCGACCCTCATCCCCACACTCACTCACCCTCATCCTGTCTTTCTTTTTCTCAGTTTTAATTTACCAAGGAAATCCTAACAACTTAACTAAAACGTCGTTTAGGTCAGACAAACACATGACAGTACACACACAAGAATAAATGACGTTATTTTATTCACGCAAACAGAAAACACTGGTATTTGGGGGGGGCACATTTGCCTGTTAACATACAACATAGAAAACAACAAACATACCGTCCCCTCTTCAGCAGTCCCCCCCCCCCAAAAAAAATTGATCGTAATCTATCTTATTTTAGAGGATTTTAAGTCTACCTAACGCATCACACTGCTTTGGCGTTTGCGGTAGATTTTGCGTTTGCGTTGACATGTTTGCTTAGTTTTTAACTTCACGATGCTCCACCCAGCCCCCTCGAAATACGGGGTTCGGGTAGGGGGGTGCTTCTTTTATTCACTTCTAATTGTTTGGTGTTATTTCGATCTCATTTGGTGTAGTTAACTATTCTCTTCTAAAATTTTTTATGTTACAGATTGTATCATCTACTATGCTAAGTTCAATCTTAGTTTTGTTTGAGGCTTCCCCCCCCCCCCCCCCCCCCCCCACCCGCCGCCCCCACCAAAAAAAAACACCCCCCAAAACAAACAAGCGTAAACGTCGCTGAGTTAGCCCTAACATGGACCCCCTCACCCACAAACCTATTTCGCCTAAGTTGTCAGTTTCTTTTCGTCATTCTACAATTTATTGTCCTCAGTTCTTTCCAAATTTTATTATTCTAACGCTGAAAATTATCTTCTCAGTTCGAATTGTTACATCCAGATCAGTTTGAGTTTTAATTTTTATGTTAATTTTTACTAATTAATTTAACGTGTTTTTCATTTAATTGTCGTAGATTAATAAAGCTTAATCAATTTGTACTCGATGTTTAGCGGCGCCCGTAGGCCTAAATGTGTATGTCATGTGTCTAGTTCTACGAAATGATCTATGAACAGCTCAAACGACACTTTTGGGGATCATTATTGATTAATGAAAACGTGCTTATAAATTGTCGTTTTGATTAATTGAACACCTTGAATAAAGCTGGTTTCCATATAGCAACTTCAGGGGGCCAGTTTAATGCAATTGAATTTTGACCGAATTGAAAGCTCAAAACCAAATCTGCGTTCTGAATTGCTGATTTAGATAGGTAACCTTCCTCAAACTATGTGACAATCCCGAATAGGGTTCCTGCCAAAAGCCATTTTCAGTGAAATGATGAGGTTTTCGACACAAGATGCAATCTGTACGAAGACATTGTATTTTTCTCATAGCTATTCAAGTAATTTCATGATGTCACCTTTTGTTCGTAACTGAAATGTTTTTGAGTGCGCTTATAACTTATAGCTGTTGTGCTCATACAATAATTTGTGTACACTGCAATTATTTGTTAATAACTTTGTTTAACCAAAGAACAAGACTTGAAATTCCATTGAGCAGGTTTGAGAATGCGGAATCGATCACGCATGGAGTCACACCTCTCACCGTCATGACGGACATATCCTTCCACGTTTGCTGCTTTTTTCACACGTAAATGACAACGTAACCCATCCAAGCTTGATCGTGGACTTAAAAAAAGCCTATTTACCTGTTGCCTGGACACAACGGAACGCGATGACTGTGGTGTTGGGACTGCGCGCGCAGCATGAGACCTCTGTTTGTCCGTCCATCTCCGCGTTGCCAATGCTACAGTACTGGTGGAAATATAATTGGACGTGGCTGAGCCTGTGCTGGGGGCGTGTGTGTACACCATGTTCCCACCGCTCAACAGACATATCTTCCCATTGCTAAGGAACGACTTCGATAGATCATTTTGGTATAGTCAGTTTATCTTCGCTTCGTGATCGTTTATTTAGTTGTTTAGTTTGTAACCTTGGTAACCGTGTTAAGTTTTCTACTGTCTTGATTATTTTTTAAGAGCAGTTTATTTTCTTTATATTGTTTTTCATTCTCTTGAGGTAAGTCCCTTTCATTTCGATTTTTTTGTTTCTCTCGAAAATTTGCAGCCGTTATATCCTTTGATGATTTCCAAGTGGTGCTCTATGTGTGATCTGTGTGCTCGCGCGCGCACTTGTGTGTATGTGCGTGGCGGCTCGCGCGCGGTGTGTGTGTGAGGTATAGTGTTGTTGTTGTTGTTTTTACAAATAAGTGTGCTTTCTTTTTGTTCTTACATCCTTTTTTTCTAAAGCACTTTTTATAACGTTCATTTTTGTGAAGTTCTGATTGAAATTATATAAAAAATTTATGCCTAGCCCTAATACCTATTTCTCACAATCACATTATCTACATCTTCAAACTAAAACAAAGAAGACTCCTCCAAAATGGAAAAGATTGGAACTTTGTCTAAGTAATGGTCCAAAAGGTGAATTTAGCAGTATGATAGTAAAAGATGAACCTAGCCTGCTGTGATTATGTGTCCAAATAAACAAATATTCTACTATTAACTCATTGCAGTAAACTAAGGTAAAATATTTCATTTTTCTTTGTTTCTTCTTCCTTCTCTATATGTTTCCTTTTTTTTTTCTTCTTCCTTCTTTTTTTTTTTATATACAGAGTGTGGTTATTACTAGCGTGTTTTTTTATAGTTGTTTCTTTCTTTTTCTTTTGTTTCGCTATGGAAATTTATTAGAAGATTTCATGACATTTTGTTGAAATAGTGGTCTCTATAATAGACTTTCAGGCCTTCCAAACTTTCGAAATTCATCCTGTCAATGTGTTTTTTCTTATCCGCCTTCTTTCCGGCATACAAAGCAAGTATAAAATGTATTTGTCCCAGAGCTGCTTCACTTTTGGTTATCTTTAGCTTCTTATGTTTATTTTCACTTTTTCTTCTAATTACTTTTAAGCTAATCAAGGCTAAATATTGCGTTTGTTTGACAGATGTTTTGCATATTGTTAGGTTTTTGAACTTCTTCTTCTTTCGTGGGCTCTTCTTCTTCTTCTTCTTCTATCTCTTTTTTTCTTCTTTTCTCTCTTTCTTTTTCTTCTTCTTTCTTTTTCTTCTTATTTCTTCTTCTTCTTCTTCTTTCTTCTTCTTCTTCTTCTTCTTCTTCTTCTTCCTCGTGGCTGCTCTTCTGAAAACCGAGCCCTATTCGAAACAATGGCTATAGTTTTGAAACCTTGGGTGGAGACCCCTATAACCTATTTATTCGTGATCAACATCACCATGGGAATGCAATGGGATATATTTTCAGTGCGTTTTCTAGCGACTGCCATGCTAGACCTGGTCGTCGAAAACAAGTGGCTGTGGCCGAAGTTTTAACACCGTTGGTGAAGTTCCCTTTAACCACATAATTATATGCTTTAATTAATAACCTAATCACTGCGGGAATGCACTGAGAACATTGTGACGGTATTCTGGTGACTGCATGTTCTGAAGCATTGGGCCTCCCAACATAAAGCATTTCAGTTTTAAAATGTAGGCTGTTGATCCCTATAAATATGAATATCCATAGATCATCATCACTCGGAAGCTGTAACGTACATTGTGACTGCTATTCTGAATACCTGGCTGTCCTTAAAATGGCTATAGTTTGAAAGCGTTAGTTGTAGGACCCTATGACCATGTCTGCCTGTCATCATCAGTATCACGCTAGAATACAGTATAAGCACATTTTGACAGCTATTCTAGCTGGCGGACGCTATTCTCAGTCTGGGCCGTCAGAAACCAGCTGCTGTGTTTGAAAACCGTGGCTGTAGACCCTACCACATGTATTCCGATCATGCAGTGAAGCATGTTTTGACTGCTACTCTTGAGACTGCTTTCTGATACGCGTGGTATGTCCCCAAACATGGCTGGCAATTTTAAAAGTCACTCGGTTGCGCATAAACAAGTATAATGTGTTCAAACGTGAAGCTAACGATCTGATTGGACGAAATTGTAAAGATACCCATAGCATGCTAACTAAATTGTTTTTCATGTGTATTGTTTTTGTTTAGTAATACACAGAGTGAAAACGATTGTCAAATATATTGATTCTGGCTGAGGCAACATAAAGCCTCCGTTTCTTCACCCAAGAAAGGTGGCTGCAGACGTTTTTGAACCTCAAGTGCAAATCCTCTGAACTACGCGAAGTGACGCGGGCCGGCGTGCGCGAGTCATACTATTTTGTGTGTGTTGTAACAAATGATTAATTCTAACAAGAAGCGGTGTTAATGCTTCCTTTCCTTCATGCTTTGGCTAATGAATGAAGGATGTAGCAGCACTCAAAAGCACAGATACAACAAATGATAAACAGGGGGGGGTGGGGGTGGGAGGGGAATGGGGGGGGGGGGGGGGGAGGGGGGAGTAGAAATAAATATAAATAAGGTATGGTGCTACCCTTGACCTGCATGCAACTGAGGCAACAAATCTAAACCATCGCAAAAAAGGACACAGAACAGTCTGCTTAACTGTCGTTTGCAAAGTCACACGATGTTACTTAAGTATCGCCCCAGCTGTGACGGCCAATTTCTTTTTTAATTTACTGATGCAGATTTGCATTGTTGAATAATTTTATACTTATTATGAATGGGAAGTGAGAAATCAATGCAAAGGTCATTGTAAACGTTGCCGTAGCTGTTTGGAATGGTTAATGGATATTCAGTTCGTTGTATTATTGTTGAAAGTGTGGACAGCGGGGAAAAACTCTCAAAAGAAAGATCACTTGATGAATATTAATAACTCAAGAGACGTTGCGGGGCATCATCGTGTTTATTTTTAACTTTCTAATGATTTCATTATTTGTTTGCCTTTAATGTTCTTGTAGCAACTGTAAAGCGCCTGAGCTCATGTGAGAAAGATCGCTATATAAATTTCCCTTATTATTATTGATTATTATTATTATTATTATTATTCCTTTACACAACTGACGTGGACATAACCCACTACTCCAAATAAATACTTAAAACCCGTTCGTACCCTTTGCAGTGAAGCCATTTACTGACAGACAAACAGACATATAAACGGACAAACGAACCACACGAAAACCATAACATCCTTGGCGAAGTTAACTAGAGCGTGAAAACGCTAAACTACCAGCCGCACGCCACATTTGTACCGCATGGCAGATTTTGTGCTGTACGCAGCCCGTGCCCCTCATTTTCACCGTGCGGCAGATTTTGTGCTCAGCACTGCACATTTTCTGCTCCAGTGAACTTGACCTTTCACCAATGACCTTCATATTCGAACTTGGCCTAGATATCCTAAATAACTATCCGCATTCGGTTTGGTTTATGGCTGTGTCAGACACATTGAACTAGGCTAGAACATGCTGGGATTGTCTTTGGCCATGACAAGCTCATAGCATAACATATTCATCAGTATCTCAAACCGCTCCGAAGTCGGAGTGTGGCTGCCCACGTGGCGGGGTAATCAAACACGGTCACGCGCGTAATTTTCTCATCCCTAGCGGATGTATTTTGTACGCATAGTCTTCAAGTGCTTCGGCTGTTGGGATGATCCCTGGAGTCCTTTAAGCCAGGGTACGACCAACAACAAAAATCCGCATGCACAATTTGAGGGTCCTGTGTCCCTCTGTTCAAACGCTATCGTGTTGGCATGCATAGTCAGCCAGCATGCCAGTCACAAACAAACACAACTGAAAACATTAACCACCTTTCACCACGCGGCTGGTTAATAATTTCTAACAGCATGAACGAGCATTAAACTGCCTCGTTACTTCATTTCACGGGAAAATGGTTTCCATTCTAAGGCTCTACGGCTTTTGCGTAAATGACAGTGTCCAAACTACCAGTTTTTCACACTTAAGCCAAGTAAAGGTGTTCAATAACAAATTATGGGACATGTAATCAATGCTTGCGTCCTCCCAGTTTTAATAGAAGGAAAAGTAAGCGTACATTGAACTGGAACGCAACGTGTGTGTGCGTGCGTGCGTGTATGTGTGCGTAAATGTGTTTTCATCTTCCCCAGCTCACACACTGAAACGATCAGAACGAAAATTAGCAGACTTGTCCCAGATATAGTGATGCACGGTGTAGGATATCGGTTTACCCAAAAGGGGAGCCAACTATTAAAAAAATCATTGCTAAAAGAAGTACGTAGCTTGTGAGCACCCGAGATCGTTCTCTTAGCATACATTTGAATAGCGTCATACAATTAAATAAAAATGAAAGCCATGACACGTCTGGCAAAACCTGATTAATAATACTAATAATAGTAATAATTGTCTTCTGGGTTGCATTAATGAATTGACCTATGCTTACTTTAAAAAGAAAGGGTGTTGTTTGAAGCATTTCAAGCATAAAAGCTAGCGTGCTGTTGTTTTTGTTAATTAAAAATGGCATGAAACCCTGTTTGAGGTTTTGATGGAACGTAGCCTATGCCCATCATTTAATAATTGGGAATTCGTTTATAAGGCTTTCCATTTAGCTTCCACTTGCAAGGAATGCTTCATCTACAGCATAAAGTAACGTGTGTTGTTTTTTGTTGTTGTTGCTTTATTCTAAACAAAGAGTCATTGCGCAAGCTTCCTGTGCTGTTTGGTCATACAGTATGCATCATTAGCAGGCTTTTTATAGCATCGTCTCCCCCCTTTTTTCTTAACCCCTCTACGATTGCTACGTCAGGTTTTTAGTACTTCGGGTATTGCTGCTGTTGTTTCTGCCGCTGTTCTTCTTTCTACTACTACTACAACTACCATCACTACTACTACTACTAGGGTACTACTACTACTGCTGCTGCTGCTTCCCCTATTGCTGCTGCTCCCGCTACTGCTGCTGCTCCCGCTACTGCTGCTGCTCCCCCCGAGCCTACTGCTGCTGCTCCCGCTACTGCTGCTGCTGCGATGTTAGTGCTAGTGATACTGTTACCGCTACACCTACTTCTTTTGCCTTGAGTACAGTAGCTGCGGCTGCTACATTTACAGCTGCTGCTGCTGGTGTTGCTAATAACACTGCTGCTGCTACTGCTATTCCTGCGGCCGCTGATTTGTTAATTGTGATGATGTGCTGCTGTTGTTATTACTATATTTCATGCAGTATACTATCTTTTTGTTTATGATTTTCATCATACAGTTTTTTCAGTCTCCAGAGGACGATCCAGAGGGATAGCGTTTCCATTTCATAACACCAGACTTTAAGCAGTTTTTGGACTTTAAACAGTTTGTTTTCACTGTAAACATCGTCAAATACTTTTTTTTAAAGCAAACAATGAAATATGACTCACTTATTCTTGCTTTGTATACATTCCAATTTGTATGGATTTTGTCTTAAACGAATAAAATTAAACATAAGTGAACAAGAATATTAGAAAATGGACCACAAATTATGAAGGTATGTAGGGTAAAGTTTTGAGCGATTTTCTGCTTTCTTCCTCCAAAAGTCTTTGCTTCCTCCGTATAAAACAGGCAAGGGTAGTGCTAGTAGGCTACAGAACAGTACTCTTTGTATTATGTTTTGTCTGTGCTAAAGAAATGTTTCAAAACCATTATGTGATCTTCAACGGTAACAACATTAATCCAATAAAATTTGCCGAATATGTAAAGACTAAGATTCGAATCTTCAGAGAATCAAGCAGTGTGAAGACTAAGATTCTGATCTTCAGAGAATCAAGCAATATCAAGACTAAGATTCTAATCTTCAGAGAATCAAGCAGTGTGAAGACTAAGATTCTGATCTTCAGAGAATCAAGCAATATCAAGACTAAGATTCTAATCTTCAGAGAATCAAGCAGTGTGAAGACTAAGATTCTGATCTTCACAGAATCAAGCAGGGCTAAGACTAAGATTCTGATCTTCTGAGAACTGAAGAGTTTGAATAGACCAAGGTTATGATCTTCTAATAACTATAATGGTGTGAATTCAGAGACTAAGATTACGATCTTCTGTTAATTAAAATGGTGTGAATTCAGAGACTAAGATTACGATCCTCTGATAACTAAAATGGTGTGAATTCAGAGAGTAAGATTACGATCCTGAGAATTAAAATAGTGTGCATTCAGAGAGTAAGATTACGATCCTCTGATAACTAATATTGTGTTAATTCAGAGACTAAGATTACGATCCTCTGAGAACTAAAATGGCGTGAATTCAGAGACTACGATTACGATTCTTTGAGAATTAAGATAGTGTGAATTCAGAGACTAAGATTACGATCCTTTGTGAATTAAAATAGTGTGAATTCAGAAAGTAAGATTACGATCCCCTGAGAACTAAAATGGTGTGAATTCAGAGACTAAGATTACGATCCTCTGTTAATTAAAATGGTGTGAATTCAGATACTAAGATTATCATCTTCGGAGAATTGAGAGTGTTAAGACAGATCATACTAAAACGATCTTCTGAGAATCAAGCAATCTGAAGACAAAGACAAAGATATTAATCTTCTGAGAATCGAACAGTCTGAAGACAGGCTTAGAATTAGGCCCCAGGATCTTCTGAGAATTGAGCAGTTGAAGCTGAGAATACAAATGTGTGCTAGACGTCGACAGAAAAAGTCGTGGGTTCAGCTGCACAAAATGTGGCTGCTGATGGTGGTGGTGGTGGTGGTGATGATGATGGTGAACAGGACCAACCAGCAGACGTCAACTCAGAATGTTGCTGGTGAGTGGATACCCGTGTGTGTGTGTGTGTGCGCGCACGCGCGTGCCTGTGTGTAAGGGGGTGATAAGTGTAGTGGGGTTGCGTCAAATTAACGAGTTTCAATTAAGTGTGTGTCCAGAAGTTGTTATGGAACACGTTCGGACCTTGCACTATTCTGACCTGCCTCTCTCCTCTCGGTCTTTTGCTGTGTTCTTTTGTATCTTTTCAATCTGTTCCTTTGGTTTTCTTCTCTGCAGTATGAGCCTGCATTTGTCTGACCGTCTGTCGATCTCTCTCTCTCTCTCTCTCTCTCTCTCTCTCTCTCTCTCTCTCTCTCTCTCTCTCTCTCTCACTCTCCTCTCTCTCTCTCCTCTCTCTCTCTCTCTCTCTCTCTCAGGTGACAAACACGCCCCACCCCCACTTTGATCTATCGGACATCATCCGCAGTGACAGATGAGGCCAGTGCAGACACACAGACATCCGTCGTTCACCATTGTTCGATTCACCGTTCTCGGCAACATATAAGAGAGAAGAAGAAAACGGTGGCTGGTTTTTGAAACTGTTACGCTGGATCAGAAAAAATAAATAAACTAAAACACTGATACAGTAAAAACATCCATTAGCACTACATCTCGGGGAGAGACAAATTTAGTTTATTTATAAGCTAGCTCTCACAACGCGAGTTTGCCACCACATGCAAAGTGGCAAGGAAGTGTTGGAAACAAATCGAGCCATCCTATTTTACCAATAGTCGTAGAGTTAAAAAGAACAAACAACAAAAACCCAAACAGTCAAATACAGAGACAAACAAAGAAACAAACACTGTATCTGAACCACGAATTCGATGGCATTAAAACTGTTATTGATTAATTTTATCTTGACTGTGCAGCTGTCTGCAAACTGTAATCAAAACCCGTTCGTAACTTTACAGCAATCCTGGGCGTTTCTAATACAGGCGATAGATTAAAGTTTCATTCGTGGATGATTGACATCAGACAAAGTTCTTTTTCTCATGTATTCCTCTATCGTAAACAATGTCGTCGTTACAAACATAATTCGACGCTGTAAATGAATGAAGATATAGGAGCGTGCCAATTGAATTGAATTGAGTATAGCAGTATCTGTATGTCATAATTTAACAATACCAGAAAGCTTGACAAATCTGTGACAATGCCAATTCCAAACACTTGATAGTTATTAATACATTTAGAAGAATGTTCCATTTGAAGCGCACGCGCACGCAATTATATATAGATTTTCAAGTGGGAAAATATCGTTAGAAAATGACACTAATAATACCAGAGAACTCACAAGACCAACCTCATGCACCCTGCCTGC
>JAGGCT020004082.1:1078954-1091454 GCA_017654935.2 Phymorhynchus buccinoides | reverse complement strand
CGCTTTTTGCGAGCGTATTACCTGAAATAGAAGAATGCCATGGACAAATAATTAGAACTGTGCTGATTTTCACCTTGAAGTTTGACCTTGAAAACGCCAAATTCTTGTGGTATATCTATAACATCTAAGGAGTTACATTCTCAAAGACTCGGTATAAATCCAGTATATGGTATATTCTAATCACAGACATACATACACACACGCGCGGCGCGCACGCTTTTTCAGCTCGCTTTAATTAATTTCTTTCTTTTTTAAGTCTAATATCAGCATTTTCAGGTCAGGTCAGGTCAAGTCAGTTAAGACGAATAGGCCTCTCGGCCTCTCAAACGTCTTTTCTCTTTGTTGTTGTTGTTTTGGTTTTGGTTTGTTTTTTTCTCTTTAAATTCAGTTGGCACAGCTGTGACGGTTTTGGTAGACTTATCAGTCATACTGGTATTTTAATTTACTAAGGTTTGGGTCTTTGTCCAGGAGGTTTTTGAATTTTGTTAGTATCAGGTGCAAGTTTTGTCTGAGCAGGAAGTGCGTTCCAATAGTTCAGTTGTTGTGAACAGACTGTTAATTAAATCAATCAAATCAAATCACAGAGACAAGTCTTTGTTATATTCGGGCTGCCCTCACCTGGATAGCGTGTCGCCGTGGGCGCAGCACCACCCATTATTTTATTATTTTAATTGGGGGGGAGGAAAGGGAGCGGACTTGAGAAGCCTATCTATACTGACAGGCAGAAGTTCTGCACACACGCATTGTAAAAATCATCAAAAATGTAAATCAGATTCAAAATTAATTTTACTTTGGGTAATCCTAAATCATGCTGTGTGTACAATTGCATGATTTAGGATTACCCAAAGTAAAATTAATTTTGAATCTGATTTACATTTTTTGATGATTTTTGCAATGCGTGTGTGCAGAACGTCTGCCTGTCAGTATATGAATTTGGTCATACCAGGCGCCAAATATGAGTATATTAACTTATCATAAGAAATAATGGGTTCCAATTAGCTCGGTGACCTTGACGTTTGGCCTTGTACATGTCAATTTTATTTTTATCTTAGTCATACCTTTCACATTATTGTATTACAGTTCCTAAAGTCGATAGAACGGTAGAAAGGCTCAAGGTCACTTTTTATTGCAACATATCAATGACGTTACTGACCTTGACATTTGACATTGCTTCTTTGAGCAGTGACAGTAGTTTGCAAACAGCTGGTTTATACCCCTATAGCTGTATTTGATCAGCGTCACCCTGAGGATGACCATTTGACCGTTGAAATGTCATATTGTTGTCCTAGCTATGATTTTCATGTTTTAGCGGTTACAGCTCCCATTGTTGGTGTGTTGGTAGATTGGATCACGGTCATGTGTGGTGCAAAGTATTGATGACCTAACTGGATGACTTTGACCTTTGTTGTATCTTTGAGTGGTGACTGTAGTCTGTAACGCCTCTATATACATTATGGATCAGCATCTTTCGAGGAATACAGTGGGAGACAGTTTGAAGGGGGCCTACAGTAGTAAAGTGAAAGTGAGAGCTGAGCGGTAGGCCACCAACCATTGGCTGTGAACTGAGAGAGCTGCACTAGCTCACAGTCCAGTTTTGCCTACAGCCAGTATAACTATAAGGGTGCAGTCCTTGCCTTCCATCGTTTTGAGAAAACTCGTCCGCCTTACCCCTGCTCTCCACACATACACTCCTCTCTCACTCCTGTCTTCCAATGCCATGCTTTTTAATTTCAAATCTTTTGGTCAGCGCAGCTTCAGTTTTTGTGCCCCCACTGTCTGGAACTCTCTCCCTGTCCATCTCCGTCACCAGCCAACCCTTTCCAGTTTCAAAACCCAACTCAAGACCCATCTGTTTCAAAATAGCTTTTCCTCTGTGTTTTCAGAGACATGGTTGCATGACTGAGCGAGAATGTAAGTGTATCTGCGTGTGATTCAGTGAATTTAAGCACTTTGAGTCTTATTTATTTGAAAAACGGCGCTATATAATGACATTGTATTATTATTATTATTATTACTAGCGCAACGCCGAGTACCGGTAACGCCTAGTACCGGTAACGCCTAGTAACAGTAACGCCTAGTAACGGTAACGCCTAGAAACGGTAACGCCAAGTACTGGTAACGCTGAGTACAGCAAATTTGAAGCGATTCGGTTAAGAAAAGGCGGAGTTATAAGGCCCCGTTTCCCGTTGGTGCTGCTCTGAGAGTGATGCGCTCTCCCTAGTAATGGTAACACCTAGTAACAGTAACGCCAAGTACTGGTAACGCTGAGTACAGCAAATTTGAAGCGATTCGGAACGGTGGAGTTATAAGGCCCCGTTTCCCATTGGCGCTGCTCTGAGAGTGACGCTCTCTCCTGATTCTCTTCCAATTCTCTGCCAGGCTTTGCCCTGGCCACAGCAAGCCTGACAGCAAATTTGAAGTGAATCGGCTAAGAAACAGCGGAGTTATTTGTGAAAAGGTGAAGCGGCATATATTGCGCGCGTTTATGAATCGATTCGCTTCAGGTCTGGCACATCGATAGTCACCATCACCGGTCATCTACCTGCCATATGTGAAGGCAATCGGTCCAGAAATACCGGAGATACGGGCGCAGAGAGGCCAGCAGTTGGCGCTGCTCTGAGAGTGACGCGCTCTCCTCGATTGCTCTTCAAATTTGCTGCCAGGCTTTGCCCTGGCCACAGCAAGCCTGACAGCAAATTTGAAGTGAATCGGCTAAGAAACGGCGGAGTTACACCTGTGAAAAGGTGAAGCGGCGTATATTGGCGCGCGTTTATTAATCGATTCACTTCCGGTTTGGCACATTGATAGTCACCGTCCCCAGACATATATCTGCCAAATTTGAAAGCAATCGGTCCAGAAATACCGGAGATACGGGCGCAGAGAGGCCAGCAGTTGGTGCTGCTCTGAGAGTGACGCTCTCTCCTGATGCTCTTCAAAGTTTCTGCCAGGCTTTGCCCTGGCCACAGCAAGCCTGACAGCAAATTTGAAGTGAATCGGCTAAGAAACGGCGGAGTTACCTGTGAAAAGGTGAAGCGGCGTATATCGCGCGCGTTTATGAATAGATTCGCTTCCGGTTTGGCACATTGATAGTCACTGTCCCCGGTCATCTTCTGCCAAATTTGAAGGCAATCGGTCCAGAAATACCGGAGATACGGGCGCCGAGAGGCCAGCAGTTGGTGCTGCTCTGAGAGTGACGCTCTCTCCCGATTCTCTTCAAATTTTCTGCCAGGCTTTGCCCTGGCCACAGCAAGCCTGACAGCAAATTTGAAGCGATTCGGTTAAGAAACGGCGGAGTTATTTGTGAAAAGGTGAAGCGGCGTATATTGCGCGCATTTATGAATAGATTCGCTTCCAGTTTGGCACATTGATAGTCACCGTCCTCAGACATATATCTGCCAAATTTGAAGGCAATCGGTCTAGAAATACCGGAGATACGGGTGCTGAAAGGCCGGTGGATGCGCGTTTCGCGCATTTGCAAAACCGCGCAAATAACACGGCCGCCTCGGTTGCCGTTGCCATCGCCCTGTTAGGGCTCACAGCAAATTTGAAGCGATTCGGTCGAAAAACGGCGGAGTTATAAGGCCTGTTTTGTGTTTCAGACAGACAGATAGACACACACACACGGACACTTGGCTTTTTACTATATGATGATTATTATTATTATTATTATTATTATTATTATGCTGCATAGGTCTATCCCTGATCAGCTCACTAATCAAACACAACAGTCATTCACTCAATAAGTAATAAATAGACTACTTTTGTGGGGTGGTCTATTTATTACTTACGGAGTGAATGACTCTTGATGGGGAAATGAAACTGGGAGTTGTGTTTTCCACCCGGTGACATCCTTTTTATTATTTTCAGACAGTGTTTTAAGCTGAATGAGAACTGACGGAACGTATGTGGCCTAATGTAAGGAGCGCAACTGGGAAGCCGATTAATTTTGACGAATGGTGTGCGCTGCATGGGGTGGGGTGGGGGGTGGGTGTGCGCTGCATGGGGGGTGTTCTAATATTTCAAGATATGATGAATTGGTTTTGTGGATCATGTGCGAGTAGAGTGACAGCAGCTTCGTCATAATCAGAACTCTCGTGCTTGATGGGAAAGAGGAGAAAGGACTAATCATTCTATATTCTCGTTGTGTGTCTATCTTTCGTGCGTCTCTGGGTTGCCTTGTCTTTTACGGTTCTTTTCTCTGTCTCCATGTAATGTAGCGGTCTTTTCTTTATGTTTGCTGTTGGTCGGTCGTCTGGCTGGCTGGCTGTCTCGTCTCTCTCTCTCTCTCTCTCTCTCTCAGGGTCCTGATGTCATTCCTCTCCCTCTCCTCTCTCTCATCTCTCCTCTATGATCAGCGTCTCTCTCTCTCTCTCTCTTTTCCTCTCTTCTCTCTCTTCTCTTTTTCTATCTCTCTGCCCCCCCCCTCTCTCGCTCTCTCCTTTTTATATTTCTCTTTCTCTCTCTCTGTATGTCTCTTATCTCTCTGTATGTCTCTGTCTGTCTGTTTGTCTGGCTCTCTCTCTCTGTCTCGTCTCTCTGCCTCTCTCTCTCTCTCTCTCTCTCTAGATCGTCTCTCTTCTCTCTTCTCTCTCTGAGTCTCTCTGTCTCTCTCTCTCTCTCTCTCTCTTGCCTTTTAGACATTTAAACAGTGCTATGTTCAGAGTTCTCTTTTCTCCTTTTTATATTTCTCTTTCTCTCTCTGTATGTCTCTATCTCTCTGTATGTCTCTGTCTATCTGTTTGTCTGCCTCTCTCTCTCTCTCTCTCTCTCTCTCTCTCTCTCTCTCTCTCTCTCTCATCTCTCAATCTCTGCTCTCTCTCTCTCTCTCTTTTCTTTTAGACATATTTAAACAGTGCTATGTTCAGAGTTCTCTTTTTGCTCTTGTCTGCAAAAACAAACGTGCCCATGCTAAACTTTCTACAGGTGAAAGACAATGCGTTACTGTTTTAATTTTGTCCTCTCTTTAAAGACCCCCCACGTCACGTGTCACATTCCCTCTTATGCTAGGAAGATTTCTTAAGATTTCTTACCAGCTATAAGAGGGAAAACACGTGAAAACCGTGATTTTGACACGTGACGTGGTGGGTCTTTAAAGGGGCACCCTGACGGAATGGTTTTTGTAAGAAACACGTCGAGATCACCAGAAAAAGAAAAACACCCTTTACAGAGATTGCAACACTCACTTTGCTCTGGTTTCCTAGAAATCAAACCGTCAAATCGGCGATTCCTCCTTGGCGGAGGTGCTGGAAGTAAAATTATTTCACCCAAGGAGAAGGCTGTTCTGTCTCTTTTCTAATGGCCACCAATTGGTTTGCACGATATTTTCGCAATACTAGCCTTTTTTTTTCTTTTTTTAAATTGTATACAGTTTATCTAAAGGAGTTTCGCTCACAACAAAGGAAATAGCTCCTTTTTTTTTTTTACTGCACTACAAAAAAAAAAGAAAACGCTTCAACGACAACGAGTGACCTCCACCCACCCCATCCAAAATGGCTACTCTCTCTGGTATCTCCGCCAAGGAGGAATCGCCGTTTTGACGGTTTAATTTATAGGAAACCAGAGCAAAGTGAGTGTTCCGAACCTTGAAAAGGCTGTCTTTCCGGTGATCTCGACGTGTTTCTTGCAAAAAACTTATCCGTCAGGGTCCACCTTTAAGATAGCATGTTTTTAAAAGACGAAGATGAGGTCATGTCTGTTTCCCTGTGGCTGTTGCTTATACCCTGCTAGGCGATGGCGCCGTAAATAACTTTGGTGGAGGGAGTTAATTTGGAGACGTCTTTCCTTCATTCATTTCACGAAGTAATTGGGATAGAGGACGCAGTGGAGTAGAACATTAAAAAAAATTCTCATGACTTTTTTTGTATGAGATAATAAAGTAGTCTTGAGTCTTGAAAAGCTTTGCTCTATCTTAGAAATAATTTGTAGTGAAGCTTTGTACATTAGTGATTTTTAACCAGTTGGTAGAATAGACAATTTTAATTTTACTGGTACCGGTGGAAATAAAATTGAGTTTGAGATTGAGATCAGTGCAATTGCGTGCAATTGCGTTATTTACCAGTAAAGTTTAAAACCCAACCAGATTTCGAATTCTACACTGACACGTGTTTGTTCGTGCCCCCCCCCCCCCCTTTTTTTTTAACTGTTTCATTGATTAAATCTATAAACTTTTTTTTCCAGAACGAATCAAGAAAGCGAAGGAGGCTCTGAACTTTGTGGAGCAGATCGCCCACATGGAGAACTGTAGCGGAGGCGCGGGCCAAACCTTGAGCTTGACCTTTGACACCAGTGCCTGGGTGCACTACACCGACCCCGCTACGCGCACTGCAAACTACTTGTCTGAACTGTTGGCCCAAAACAACAACTCACTCAATGAGTAAGACACCACCACCCCTCCCGCTTCCTTTCGCGCTGATTTAAAGACACACTGACCCACCACGATTAAGTCCCTTGTTGTTTTTCTGGGTAGCTGTGACCCACATACAAATGTCCCCAACTTCAAATTGAGGCTGCTCTTTAAAATTATGTTTTGTTTTCAATTTGGGGGCATTTGTATGGGAGTCAAACCTGGTCAAAACAAGATTTCTTACCAGCTATAAGAGGGAAAACACGTGAAACACGTGATTTGACACGTGATCTGGTGGGTCTTTAAACCCAAGTCGTAAAACATCACCCTTTCCAGCCCAGTTCACAACCAAAACATGAAGTCAGTTGTTCCTTTACTTCTTCTTCTTCTTCTTCTGCGTTCCCAGGCCATGCGGCCATAATCTGTGAGGTACGTATGTGCCCAGTTTTCAGTTTTGGTCTCTCCGCTGCATTCAGCCGACACATCCCGATTTTGAGGGAGCTCAAATAAGAAATTATTTGGGAGATTTTGTTGGAAAAAGGCAGGAGAATGGGACAATAAGACAGAGAAATAGCAAATTAACTGAAACAAGTGCAACGCCGGGCGGCTGCAAAGTCCCCTCGCAGCATCGCCGAGCTACTCCGAAATCGGAATGTGTCGGCTGTACACATACATAAAAGCGCATCAAAACAGCACGTAACTAAATAAAAACGCATGAAAACAGCACGTAACTGAATAGTTTTTTTTATATATAGCCTTGGGGTTCGGACCCGTGATTTGAGCGCGCGCGATCATGCGCGCACAAAAAACTTCATGACAACTGTGTTATAGACCATTCATCAAGAAATGTTGTGAAAAAAAACCGCATTGAAATACATGAAAAACTTCGCGAGATATTAGCGATTATGTGTTTAATAATAATAATAATAGTGAATTATTTATATAGCGCATTCCTCCACCAAAATGTGGAGCTCTATGCGCTTAACAACAACAAAAATTAAGAAGCAACAAATTCAACAACAACACGAAATAATCGCTCACGCACATGCAAATAGGCATACACATACACACCCCACCCACACATACACGCACGTACCGGCACATACACACACACACACACACACACACACACACACACACACACACACACACACACACACACACACACACACACACACACACACACCGTTACCATCACCACCACTCACCCCACCCAAAAAAACACAATACAAAATACAATCAGTTGAACAAAGCATCAACACACACACTCTCTCTCTCTCTCTCTCTCTCTCTCTCTCTCTCTCTCCTCTCTCTCTCTCTCTCTCTCATCTCTCTCTCTCTCTCTCTTCTCTCTCTCTCTCTCTCTCTCTCTCTCTCTCTCAACAAAGCTGACGTACACATTGCAGTCAACACACAGTGAAACTAATATGGGGGGAGGGGAGTGTGTGTGTGAGAATAGAGTCCAGAAGTAATGTGGCCTAAAGGTTGTGATGTAGCTTGAACAGGTGGGTCTTGAGAGCTGATTTGAAACATTGCAAGGACTGGATATGGCGGATTTCGCGTGGTAAGGAGTTCCAAACTGATGGGGCCGAAAAGGAAAAGGAGCGCTCACCAAACATTTTTGTTCGTGTACTAGGAACACAGAGAATTTTGGAATCTGAAGATGACCGCAATTGCCTTGATGGAGTATAGACAGAAAGCATGTCAGAAATGTAGCTAGGGGCATTTCCAGAGAAATAAGAATGACATAGAGTGGAAATTTTGTAGTCAATACGTGCTTTGATGGGAAGCCAATGGAGGGATATCAGGAGTGGTTGAACATGATGATACTTAGAGACCTTGAGGACAAGTCTGGCAGCAGAGTTCTGGACTTTTTGAAGCTTGTCAATGAGGTGTTGGGGGCAGCCATACAAGAGTGAATTACAATAATCTAGTTTAGAGAGAACAAAAGCGCAGACTAGTATTTTAGTAGTATCTATAGACAGGAGATGGCGAATCGTACCAATGCGACGCAGCTCACAGTATGCTGACCGACAGATAGTTTGAACTTGTGAGTCAACACTCATATCTTGAGAGATGTGGAAGCCAAGATTTCTAGCAGAAGGAGAAAAAGGTATTTGAGTGTCACAGACAGAGATGGAATCAGGCTTTGGGTACGGAAGTTTTCTAGATGGAGAGTGGATGAACAAGGCCTCCGTTTTGTCGTCATTCAGCTTCAGTTTGTTTTGTAGCATCCATGATTTGATGTTGCGAATGCAGAATTCAAGTGAAGATATAGAAGGAAGAATGGTAGATGGGGATACAGGCTTGTGGAGTTGTGTATCATCAGCAAAAGACTGAGAATCAACTGAATGAGAAGTGATCAACTCGGACAGGGGTTTAGTGTACATGATGAAGAGGACTGGTCCAAGTACTGAGCCTTGAGGAACCCCACATGTGAGGCCAACCATTGCAGAAGATGAGTCATTGATGGAGACAGACTGAGTTCGACCAGAAAGGTAAGACGAGAACCATGACAGAGCAGTGCTTGATATTCCATAGGTGATTTGAAGCCTCTTAAGGAGTATATGGTGGTCAATAGTATCAAAAGCAGCTGAAAGATCCAAAAGAGTTAATATAGATGCGTCACCAGAGTCAAGAGCTAAGAGAATGTCATTAGTTACTTTCAACAGTGCCGTTTCAGTGCTGTGAAATGGCCTGTACGCTGATTGTGAACAACTGATGAGTTGATGTTCATTGAGATAGCCTAGGAGTTGATGAAGAACTAATTTCTCAATGATTTTTGATATGAAAGAGAGGTTGGATATAGGCCTATAGTTCTTGAGAGTGTTTGGGTCAAGGGATGATTTCTTTAGAAGTGGTTTGACAATGGCAGTTTTGAACACAGATGGAAAGGAGCCAGATGTCAGAGAGTTGTTGACAATATGGGTGAGAGTAGGGAGTAGTTCATCAAGATACTCTATGAAAAGTGGCGTCGGTATAGGGTCAAGAGGACAGGAAGTGGGTTTAGCTTTTAGAATGATCTTCTTCAATTCAAAGGCAGTAACTGGCTGAAATTCCAAGAACGTGGATGTTGTTCCTATTTGGTCTAACAGGGTGGTAGGCCTAGGTGTGGAAGAAGCCTGATCAAGTTCGTTTCTGATCAGCTGGATTTTCTGAACAAAGTAGTCGTTAAAGACATCAGGAAGGTCACTGACAGGGTGGGTGGTAGGGAGAGGGGTGCTTTTTTCACGCCCCAGTAGTTTGCTGCAGATAGAAAACAGCCGACTAGAGGTCACTGCATTGTTTATTTGGTCAGTGTAAAAGGAGGATCTTGCTGTCAACACTATGTTCGCTATTTTTCGTTTCGCAGCGTTGAAGATTTGTTTTGTAACGGTAAGGGGGGTCTTAAGCCATGCTCTTTCAGCTACACGCTTTTCTGACTTCGCCGAGTTCAGTTCAGTGCTAACTAAAGGGTACCACGGCTCCAGTCTATCGGCACGCTCTTGGCGGTGACGTAACGGCGCGTGTGTGTCGATAACGCGCGTGAGAGCGCTGTTAAGGTTGTTGACCGTGGGGCATGATTCAGGGCAGATAGTCGCGGGCAACTCTGCTTGAAATGCTGATTTGTCCATGCCGCGTACATTACGAGACTGTCTGTACGATGGGGTGTCAGACGGGACAGACAAACATAGTTCACAAACAATACAGAAATGGTCAGAAGCAAGAGATTGAGTGACATGAGTAGAGCGTAGCAAATCATCATCTGGTCTATAAATTTGAACCCCGTAACTGGCGCGACCTTGACCTTAATGTAAAACTAAATACATCAGTGGATAGCTTGCATCTTGGCAAACTAGTATGCCAAATTTGATGATGATAGACTGAATAGTTTTTGAGAAAAACGGACGAATAGCCGGACGGACGGACGCAGGACGCCGCCGCATGGACGCCGCCGGACGCCGCCGGCCGGACGACGCCGGACGGACCAGGACAAAAACAATAGTTCCCCGAACCTTCGGCTCGGGGACTAATAAGAAAAGGAAAAGTCTGTTTCAGTTTTTTAAAGTAAGAAAAGGAAAAGGCAGACTATAAGGAATCAAAGCAGCAACACCGTTGTTAGAGCAAGGAAAAGGCAGAGTCAAAGAGAGTGGTGTATTATATTATATTGCTAGCACAGAACTTTCAGATCTGTTTATACTGAAAGACACCCCCATTCCTCCAACATTCCCACGGGGAGAGGCTCGTATGGAGGCACGAGGTATCCTCCACCCACTGCCCGATGTTCCTTTACAGTTCCTTCTCTCCACACCCGAGAGATGTTATACATGGTTCATTGATAAATGTGTGGCGTCTTTTTCTTTAGAGTGCAAGATTTTGTTTTCTTTAATCCACTTTAGATCAAAACAAAAGCTTGTTATAGGCCTACTCGTGTGTTTTTGTACAATTTATTTTGTCTTAGTTTAAAATACTTTAATGTTGTTGTTGACGTAGCCTGGCTAAAAGACTCCAGGGATCATCCCAACAGCCGAAGCACTTGAACACTATGGTACAAATGCGTCAGCTACGGATGAGAACATTACGTGTGTGACCTTTTTCTTCCTTATTCCTTCCCCGCCTGCATGAGGCAGCCACACTCCGTCTTCGGGGCAGAAATACTTTAATGACGCCCGTGGTTCTGATTACACACACACACACACACATACACACACACACACACACACATACACACACACACACACACAACACACACACACACACACACACACACACACACACACACACACACACACACACACACACACACACACACACACACACACACAAAACACACACACAAACACATACACACGCGCACGCGCGCGTTAACTCTTCCAAATTAACAAGACGCACCTTTGTTAAATGTTAGAATGTACTATTTTTTTCAGCATCGAAAGCATTATGTTCTACAACTTGGTCCGTAACAACGTCCACGGGGAGACGCTCATCTATGGCTCTGGCGCAGCCTTTGCAGAGGACGTGCTGCTGCCAGACCGGACAAGGTTCTGCGCTTACGCCTTCAGGAATGAAGATGGCAGCGTTACGGCCTTCGACATCGCCCTGGAGTACGATTACGTCAATAGCTCCACTGAGTGGTGGGACGGACCCTTAGGCCAGAACTACTCTGGCGTCAAAGTCGTTACGGACGACGTCACCGTTGACCAGTATGTTAACAAAATTAATGTTTATTTATTTTAGTATTTACAGTTTATTGTTTATTTAGAGTTGGTAGTTTCAGTTTTTGTTGGGTAACGTTTTTTTGAGAGAGAGAGAGCGAGAGAGAGAGAGAGAGAGAGGAAAGCACAAACGCACACGCACACACTTAGACATGAAAAACTAAAAAAGTTGGCCAACATCACATCCGGAAAGTAAACGGCAGAAGTTATGAAACACAGGTTCGGCATTCTTCGTGTTTTCCTAGGTAGATTCGGCAATTTCTGACACAGCTTGGGCGACGCACACGACACAAAATTTCCAAGAAATTTCGGTATAGGTCAAGATGTGCCACCACCCCCCCCCCCCCCCCCCTCCCCTACATTTCTCGGTTAATTCCATTTTTCCAGTTTTTGCCTTTCTTACCAAACATAAAGCTGTATTTTATGAACATTTTCAGCTAATTATCTTTCTTCAATAATTAATTGCAGTCATGATAAAGGCCATTTATCTAGGACTTACCCCCCCCCCCCCTATGTACTGCAGTACACCGCGGCATTTGTCACAGTCGTGGTTCATTGCGTTTTTTCGTCTTATAGGGTGGGGGGTAGGGTTAGGGATAGGGTTAGGGTTAGTATTCCAAAAAGATCAATTAGCTGAAAATGTTCATAAAATACAGCTCTATGTTTTGGTAAGAAAGAAGGCAAAAACGGAAAAATAGAATTAACCGACCGAAAATACAGTGGGGGTCTGTCTGCTTCATGCTATAAAAAATGACGGCGCAGCCGGTTCACGGGTCACGTTATCGTTTTGAAAGCCAAGGGAGATTGCCACAGGGGGGTATCTAGCGGAGACGCGGGGACAAGGAATGACAACAAGGAGGCGGGAGGAAGAGGGAGCCGACCATGAAAGGAGGGGGTGAGAAGAGGGAGGGGATAAGAGAGAGGAGGGAAAGAGAAGAGAGGGGAAAAAGAAGGGAAAAACT
>JAGGCT020004082.1:1056013-1078454 GCA_017654935.2 Phymorhynchus buccinoides | reverse complement strand
TCGAAATTTGCAGCCGTTATATCTTTGATGATTTCAGTTGTGCTCTATGTGGGTCTGTGTGCTCGCGCGCGCCCGTGTGTGTATGTGGTGTCGTGCGCGCGCGCGGTGTGTGTGAGGTATCGTGTTGTGGTGTTGTTTTTAAATAAAGTGTGCTTTCTTTTTGTTCTATAAATTCCTTTTTTCTAGGCACTTTAGAAGCGTTCATTTTTGTGAAGTTCTGATTGAAATTAATAAAAAAAAATTATGGCATAGCCAATACTATTCTCAAAATCACATTATCTACATCTTCAAACTAAAACAAAAAAGGACTCCTCAAAAAATGGGAAAGATTGGAACTTTGTCTAAGTATGTCCAAAAGGTGAATTTAAGCAGTAGATAGTAAAAGAGGAAACCTAGCACTGCTGGATTTGATTAATGTGTCCAAATAAAAAGAATTATACTATTACTCATTGCAAGTAAACTAAGGTAAAATATTGCATTTCCTTTGTTTCTTTCTTTCCTTCTCTATATGTTCTTTTTTTTTCTTCTTCCTTTTCTTTTTTGTATATACAGAGTGCGCGTTATACAGGTGTTTTTTTATATGTGTTTTCTTTCTTTTTTCTTTGTTTTCGCTATGGAATTTATTAGAAGATTTTCATGACATTTTGTTGAAAATTAGTGTCATCTATAATAGACTTCAGCCTTCCAAACTTCGAAATTCACCTTCAATGTGTTTTTTTCTTATCCGCCTCTTTCAGGAATACAAAGACAAGTAGTAAAGTATTTTGCCCAGAGTGCTTCACTTTGTTATCTTTAGCTTCTTAGGTTATTCACTTTTATCTAATGAACTTTTAAGCTAACAGCAGAATTGCGTTTTTTGACAGATGTTTGCATAGGTTAGAGTTTTGAACTTCTTCTTCTTCTTCTTCTTCTTCTTCTTCTCTCTTCTTCTTCTCTTCTTCTTTTTTCTGCTTTTCGTCTCTTTCTCTTCTCTTCTTCTTTTCTTCTTTTTCTTCTTCTTCTCTTCTTCTTCTTCTTCTTCTTCTTCTTCTTCTCGGTGGCCTGCTATTCTGAAGACCGAGCCATTCGAAAACAATGGCTATCGTTTGAAACATTTGGGTGGAGGACCCCTATAACCTATGTATCGTGACCAACATCACCAGGGGAATGCAATGGGAGATATTTTGAAGTGCTCGTCTAGCGACTGCTATGCTGTAGACCCTGGGTCGTCCGAAAAAACAAGTGCTGTAGCCTATGTTTAAAACCGTTGTTGAAGTTCCCTTTAACACAGAATTATATTTGTAATTACGTACCATAACTCAGGGAATGCACTGAAGAACATTGTCGGCTATTGGTGGACTGCTGTTCTGAAGATATGGCCGTCCAACTAAGCGTTCAGTTTTAAAATTGTAGGCTGGTGATCCCTATAAATTAGAATATCATAATTCATCAGCACTCGGGAATGCTGTAAAGTACATGTGACTGCTTTCTGAATTACCTGGGCTGTCTGGAAAATGGCTATAGTTGAAAAAAGCGTTAGTGTAGACCCCTAGACCATGTAGGGCCGTCATATCAGTATCACTCTCGGAATGCAGTAAAGCACATTTGACAGCATTCTAGTGGCGACGTATTCTCAAGTCGGGCCGTCAGGAAAACAAGTGCTGTGGTTTGAAAAAACGTTGGCTGTAGACCCCATAACCACGATTCACGATCATGCAGTTAAAGCATGTTTTGACTGCTACTCTGGAGACTGCTATCTGAATAATGGTATGTCCCAAACAAGTGGCGCGATTTAAAAGTCATCGGTTGCAGCATAAACAGGGTCGAGCTAAACTATCTGAATGACGAAATTGTAAAAAGGATAACCATAGCATGTAACTAAATTGTTTTCAAGTTTATGTTTTGTTGATTAATACACAGAGTAAAACGATGGTCAAAATCTATGATTCTGATGAGGCAAATAAGCCCTCCCGTTCTTCACCAAGAAAGGTGCGCGGGACGTTGTGAACCTCAAGTGCAAACCTCTGAATACCGCGAAGTGAAGCGGGGACCCGGCGTAGATGCCTAGTCATACTATTTGTGGGTGTGCAAATGTTAATCTAAACAAGAGGCGGTGCTTTATATGGCTTCCTTTCCTTAATAGCTTTGAAATGAAGAGGCATGTAGCAGCACCGCCCCACAAAGCACAGATAAAAACAAATGAACAACAGGGAGGGGGGGGGGGGGGAGGGGCGGAGTAGGTAGAAATAAATATAAATAGGTTGTGCTCCTTGACCTGCATGCAACGGAGGCAACAAATCTAAAACCATCGAAAAAAGACACAGAAAAAATCTGGGTAACGTCGTTGCCAAAAGGCACCGATGTTACTTAAGTCATCGCCCCAGCTGTGTGACGGCCATTTATGTCTTTACCTGATGCAGATTGCATGGTTGATAATTTTTACTTATTATGACTGGAAGTGAGAGAAATCAATGCCAAAACTTTGGTCTGTAAAACTGGCGTAGCTTTTGGAAGGGTAATGGTACGTTTCGTTGTAGTATTGTGAAAGTGTGGACAGCGGGAAAAAATAAAAGAGATCACTTGAATGAATATAATAAACCAAGAGAACGTTGCGGCAATCATCGTGTTATTTTACTTCTATGATTCATTATTTGTTTGCCTTTAAGTTCTTGTTATCAATGTAAAAGCGCACTGAGCTCATTGAGAAAGAGCGCTATATAAAATTCCATATTATTATCTTATTATTATTATTATTATATTTCCATTTACACAACTGAAGTGACATTACCCACTACTCCAAATAAATACTAAAAACCCGTTCGTACCCTTTGCAGTGAACCATTGACTGACAGGACAAACAGAAATAATAAACGGACAAAACGAACCACACGAAAACCATAACATCCTTGGCGAAGCTAACTAGAGCCAGGGAAAACGCTAAACTACAGCCGCACTGCCACATTGTTACAGCCATGGCACGATTTTTGCTGTACTGCATCCCGTGTCCCCTCATTTCACCGTGCGGCAGATTTTGTGCTTCGCCACTGCACATTCTGACTCAGTGAACTTGACATTTGGACAATTACCTTTATTATCGAACTTGGCGTAGATATCCTAAGTACATATCCGCATTCGGTTTGTTAAGGCTGTGTCAGACACATTGACAAGATAGAACATGGGGGAGTTCTTTAGCCATGACAAGCTCATAGCATAACATATTCATCAGTATCTCCAGACCTCCGAGTCGGAGTGTGGCTTGCCCACGTCGGCGGGGTAATCAAAACACGGTCACCACGCGTAATGTCTCATCCCTAGCCGGTGCATTTGTACCATAGTGTTCAAGTGCTTCGGCTGTTGGGATGATCCCTGGAGGTCTTTAAGCCAGCGTACGACAACAAACAAAAATCCGATGCACAATTTGAGGGTCCTGTGCCCCTGTTCAAACGCTATCGTGTGCAGCATAGTCAGCCAGCTCCAGTCACCAACAAACACAACTGAAAAACCTTAAACCACCTTTACCACGCGCGGTTAAGATTTCTAAAACAGCATGAACGACATTAAAAACTGCCTCGTTACTTCATTTCACGGGAAAATGGTTCCATTCTAAGGCTCTACGGCTTTTGCGTAAATGACAGTGTCCAAAATACAGTTATTTCACACTTAGCCAAGTAAAGGTGTCAATAACAAAGTATGGGACATGTAATCAATGCACTGCGTCCTCCCAGTGTTTAATAGAAGGAAAAGTAGCGTACATTGAAGGAACGCAAACGTGTGTGTGCGTGCGTGCGTGTAGTGTGCGTAAATGTGTTCTATCTTCCCCAGCTCACACACTGAAACGATCATAACGAAACTTAGCAGACTTGTCCCAGATATAGTGATGCACGGGTGTAGGATACGGTTTACCCAAAATTTTTAGCCAACTATTAAAAAAATCAGTGCTAAAAGAAGTACGTAGTTGGAGCACCCGAGATCGTTCTCTTAGCATTAACATTTGAATAGCGTCATACAATTAAATTAAAAATGAAAGCCATGGGCACACGTCTGCCAAACCTGATTAATAATACTAATAATAGTAATAATTGTCTTCTCGGGTTGCATAATGAACGACCATGCTGTACTTTAAAAAGAACGGTGTTGTTTGAAGCATTCAAGCATAAAAAGCTAGGTGCTGTTGTTTTTGTTAATTAAAAATGGCATGAAAAACCTGTTTTGAGGTTTTGATGGAAAGTAGCCTAATGCCCCAGTTTTCATTTAATAATTGGGAATAGTTTATAAGGCTTTCCATTTAGCTTCCATTGCAAGGAATGCTCATCTAAGCAGAAAGTAACGTGTGTTGTTTTGTTGTTGTTGCGTTATTCTAAACAAGAGTCATGCGAAGCTTACTGTGTGTTTGGTCAGACAGTATGCATCATTAGCAGGCTTTTATAGCATCGTCTCTTACGTCTACGATTGCTACGTCAGTTTTTAGTAACTTCGGTTTATGCTGCTGTGTTTCTGCGGCTGTTCTTCTTTCTACTACTACTACAACTACCATCATACTACTATTACTAGGGTACTACTACTACTGCTGCTGCTGCTTCCCCTATTGCTGCTGCTCCCGCTACTGCTGCTGCTCCCGCTACTGCTGCTGCTCCCGCTACTGCTGCTGCTCCCGCTACTGCTGCTGCTGCGATGTTAGTGCTAGTGATACTGTTACCGCTACACCTACTTCTTTTGCCTTGAGTACAGTAGCTGCGGCTGCTACATTTACAGCTGCTGCTGCTGGTGTTGCTAATAACACTGCTGCTGCTACTGCTATTCCTGCGGCCGCTGATTTGTTAATTGTGATGATGTGCTGCTGTTGTTATTACTATATTTCATGCAGTATACTATCTTTTTGTTTATGATTTTCATCATACAGTTTTTTCAGTCTCCAGAGGACGATCCAGAGGGATAGCGTTTCCATTTCATAACACCAGACTTTAAGCAGTTTTTGGACTTTAAACAGTTTGTTTTCACTGTAAACATCGTCAAATACTTTTTTTTAAAGCAAACAATGAAATATGACTCACTTATTCTTGCTTTGTATACATTCCAATTTGTATGGATTTTGTCTTAAACGAATAAAATTAAACATAAGTGAACAAGAATATTAGAAAATGGACCACAAATTATGAAGGTATGTAGGGTAAAGTTTTGAGCGATTTTCTGCTTTCTTCCTCCAAAGGTCTTTGCTTCCTCCGTATAAAACAGGCAAGGGTAGTGCTAGTAGGCTACAGAACAGTACTCTTTGTATTATGTTTTGTCTGTGCTAAAGAAATGTTTCAAAACCATTATGTGATCTTCAACGGTAACAACATAAATCCAATAAAATTTGCCGAATATGTAAAGACTAAGATTCGAATCTTCAGAGAATCAAGCAGTGTGAAGACTAAGATTCTGATCTTCAGAGAATCAAGCAATATCAAGACTAAGATTCTAATCTTCAGAGAATCAAGCAATATCAAGACTAAGATTCTAATCTTCAGAGAATCAAGCAATATCAAGACTAAGATTCTAATCTTCAGAGAATCAAGCAGTGTGAAGACTAAGATTCTGATCTTCACAGAATCAAGCAGGGCTAAGACTAAGATTCTGATCTTCTGAGAACTGAAGAGTTTGAATAGACCAAGGTTATGATCTTCTAATAACTATAATGGTGTGAATTCAGAGACTAAGATTACGATCTTCTGTTAATTAAAATGGTGTGAATTCAGAGACTAAGATTACGATCCTCTGATAACTAAAATGGTGTGAATTCAGAGAGTAAGATTACGATCCTGAGAATTAAAATAGTGTGCATTCAGAGAGTAAGATTACGATCCTCTGATAACTAATATTGTGTTAATTCAGAGACTAAGATTACAATCCTCTGAGAACTAAAATGGCGTGAATTCAGAGACTACGATTACGATTCTTTGAGAATTAAGATAGTGTGAATTCAGAGACTAAGATTACGATCCTCTGATAACTAAAATAGTGTTAATTCAGAGACTAAGATTACGATCCTCTGATAACTAAAATTGTGTTAATTCAGAGACTAAGATTACGATCCTTTGTGAATTAAAATAGTGTGAATTCAGAGACTAAGATTACGATCTTCGACGAATTGAGAGTGTTAAGACAGATCATACTAAAACGATCTTCTGAGAATCAAGCAATCTGAAGACAAAGACAAAGATATTAATCTTCTGAGAATCGAACAGTCTGAAGCCAGGATTAGAATTAGGCCCCAGGATCTTCGGAAGAATTGAGCAGGTTGAAGCTGAGAATACAAATGTGTTCTAGACGTCCGACAGAAAAAGTCGTGGGTTTCGAGCTGCACAAAATGTGGCTGCCTGAGTGATGGGGGGTGGTGGTGGTTGTGGTGATGATGGTGAACCAGGAACCAACCCAGCAGAGACGTCCACTCAGAATGTTGCTGTTGAGTGGATACCCGTGTTGTGTGTGTGTGTGCGCGCACGGCGCGTGCCTGTGTGTAAGGGGTTGATAAGTGTAGTGGGGTTGCGTCAAATTAACGAGTTTCAATTAAATGTGTGTCCAGAAGTTGTTATGGAACACGTTCGGACCTTGCACTATTCTGACCTGCCTCTCTCCTATCGGTCTTTTGCTGTGTTCTTTTGTATCTTTTCAATCTGTTCCTTTGGTTTTCTTCTCTGCAGTATGAGCCTGCATTTCCTCTCGGTCGTCTTGCTGTGATCTCTTTGTATCTGTCTCAATCTGTTCCTTTGGTCTCTCTCTTCTCTGCAGTCTGAGCCTGCATTTGGTCTGAACGCTCTCGTCTCTCTCTCTCCTCTCTCTCTCTCTCTCTATCTCTCTCACTCTCTCTCTCTCAGGTGACAAACACGACCCACTTTGATCTATCGGACATCATACGCGTGACAGATGAGTGGCCAAACACGCCCCACTTTGATCTATCCGACATCATCCGCAATGACAGATGAGGCCAGTGCAGACACACAGACATCCGTCGTTCACCATTGTTCGATTCACCGTTCTCGGCAACATATAAGAGAGAAGAAGAAAACGGTGGCTGGTTTTTGAAACTGTTACGCTGGATCAGAAAAAATAAATAAACTAAAACACTGATACAGTAAAAACATCCATTAGCACTACATCTCGGGGAGAGACAAATTTAGTTTATTTATAAGCTAGCTCTCACAACGCGAGTTTGCCACCACATGCAAAGTGGCAAGGAAGTGTTGGAAACAAATCGAGCCATCCTATTTTACCAATAGTCGTAGAGTTAAAAAGAACAAACAACAAAAACCCAAACAGTCAAATACAGAGACAAACAAAGAAACAAACACTGTATCTGAACCACGAATTCGATGGCATTAAAACTGTTATTGATTAATTTTATCTTGACTGTGCAGCTGTCTGCAAACTGTAATCAAAACCCGTTCGTAACTTTACAGCAATCCTGGGCGTTTCTAATACAGGCGATAGATTAAAGTTTCATTCGTGGATGATTGACATCAGACAAAGTTCTTTTTCTCATGTATTCCTCTATCGTAAACAATGTCGTCGTTACAAACATAATTCGACGCTGTAAATGAATGAAGATATAGGAGCGTGCCAATTGAATTGAATTGAGTATAGCAGTATCTGTATGTCATAATTTAACAATACCAGAAAGCTTGACAAATCTGTGACAATGCCAATTCCAAACACTTGATAGTTATTAATACATTTAGAAGAATGTTCCATTTGAAGCGCACGCGCACGCAATTATATATAGATTTTCAAGTGGGAAAATATCGTTAGAAAATGACACTAATAATACCAGAGAACTCACAAGACCAACCTCATGCACCCTGCCTGCTTTTGCAATTACTGTAATTAAATATCCTTTTTATGCAGACCTTACTTTTTCACGCTTTCTAATCCGGGAGTTTAAGTAAACGCGCAAACACGGAAATTAATGAAAAGAGCTTCCACAGAACTGGATATATCGGAGTGAGATGAGTGCAGTGAGAAACATCGTGTTTGTGGTACAGCCATTTAGGGAAATCGGACATATTTGGAAATGCCTGAAAATTATAGTCTTTATTTTACTGAAATGTTTGTTTTAAGTGGTTATTTTAGGGGAAAGCCTTAAATTTGTAGCTATTTGCAGTAAATGTCCAACATCTGAACGCTGCTTACCGATCTGCCAGATCATCCATTAGATAGTAATATATTTAATCACTGTCTCATCCGGTCGCGTTACCGAAGCGTTGGTTGGCTTGTTAAGTTTTGATAAGACGAAATAAACGTCAAATATATCACCAATAAAATGTATTTTCTTTTCTAATTTTGATTTGGCAAAATGACACCAATGCTTGTATTTCCCCCAGATCATTCCTTTTTTTGTTTATACTAACGGCTATTTTTTCGTGCAGGCTACATTCGATGTGAGCCCTACTGTAACTGTAGGACTACCCACCGTGATTTGGAAATTGGATAGTGAGTTAGTTACTCGGGGGTGTCACATCTGTCGACATGGATAGACTACGCATTTAAAGTATCCACGGTCGATCCAGAAATCTTCGCCTCATTTCTGGTTTTGTCTGTTGAAGTAGACCTGTCCTCCAGTGTTGCTTTAAAGGTCCACCCTGACGGATGAGTTTTTACAAGAGGGAAAAAGGCAGCCTTTTCAAGGATCGGAGCACTCTTTTTGCTCTGGTTTCCTATAAATTAAACGGTCAAAATGGCGATTCCTCTTTGGCGGAGTTGCCGGAGAGAGTAGCCCTTTTGGATGGAGTGGGTGGAGGTCAGTCATTGTGGTTGAAGCGGTTTTTTTTTTTGTGTGTAGTGCGGTAAAAAAAAAAAGGATCTATTTCCTTTTTTGTGAGCGAACAACTCATTTAGATAAACTGTATAAAAAAATGTTTTAAAAGGCTTGTATTGCGAAAAAGTTCGTGCAAACGATTTGGTCTAAACGCAGGCGCCAATTAGAAAAGAGACGGCACACGCCTTTTCTTTGGGTGAAAGAATTTGACTTCCAGCACCTCCGCCAAGGAGGAATCGCCGATTTTGACGTTTTGATTTCTAGGAAACCAGAGCAAAGTGAGTTGTTGCGATCTCTGTAAAAGGGTGTTTTTTTTATGGTGATCTCGACGTGTTTCTTGCAAAAACTCATCCGTCCGGGTGCCCCTTTAACTTCAAACTTAAGCCTATTATATGCTTACTTTGATGCAGTTGCCATTGCACAACGTTGCATGAAATCTGTCTTTTGCCTTGGCAACGCAGTGAGTTTATAGAATAGAACACGTAGGAGGACCACGTCCTATTGGCGGGCAAGAAACTATCCATTAAGATGTTGCTATGGTGTTGATATGAGGACTCTGAGCATCGTGTATGCTTTTAGGTCGTGTACACACATAGGCGGATAGTCCATGCGGAAACCCGTGCGCAAATCCATAAAGAAGTGAAACAAAGAAGGGAACAGAATTGCGCACTGTGTCCGAATTTCCCCATATATGCGTAAACTTTCATCCTTCTTTCTTCCACTTATTTAGGGTTTTTCCGTACGGAACTTACGCGTCTAATGTGAACCTGGCCTTAATCGTGCAATAATGTACGATCGATGGTCAGAAGGTTCACAGACCCTCTCTCCCAACTAATCAATGGTGATCTCCCGCCGCAGGGCAGATTATCAGTAGGCATATAGAACACTGCACTGTCAACGGTTGTGTCTCTCTCTCTCTCTCTCTCTCTCTCTCTATCTCGTGTACTCCTTCACATCTTCTCGTCTCTCTCTCTCTCTCTCTCTCTCGGCTCCGGTCTCTCTTCTCTCCTCATCTCTCTCTCTCTCTCTACTCAGTACTCTCTCTCTCTCTCTCTCTAATATTTTGTGGATGTATGTACTTTCCTTTTATGTACTCATTCTTTGAAATGGGCATATCACCTAATCAGTAAACCATACAGATTCACTCTCTCTCTCTCTCTCTCTCTCTCGTCTCTCTCTCTCTCCTCAGATCTCTCGTCTCTCTCTCTCTCTCTCTCTCTCATCTCTCTCACTCTCTCTCTCTCTCTCTCTCTCTCTCTTTGTATGCGCGCGCGCGCGCGCGCGCGCGCGTTGTGTGTTGTGTGTGTGTGTGTGAGAGTCGTGTATAGCCATATGTTCTTTTTTCATGTCTGGACCTGCACCCTCTGTCATGTTTCTTCTATCAAATTATTGCCCTTTGTGTTCAAGATACAAATGAAGAGATGAATGGTTTGAAGTATGGGTTTAAGTAAGAATGGGTACAGTTTGGTACTGGAATATTTTTCTCATAATCATTCAAACGAGCGTATTTGTTCTACATTAATGATTTTTAAATTTGAAACAACTTGCACCAATTACTTACGAAGAACGTTTACTGTACAGAACAATTTCCCCCTATCATTGCTTTGATATTTTGAAGGTTTTTCATCAGCTTCACTGGACTAGTCATGCACATTACCAAGTGAGTGTGGTAATACGATTTGTGCTTGTTTCTCTCTTTCTTTATTTGCGCCTTATCTGCTGCAGGCTTTATCTATGACCTAAAATTCTATTTGTAAAAATCTAAGCAGAGGGGTGCGCCTTATGCACCGAGGCGCCTTGTAGGCCGGAACGCACAATGCTCAGGCTCTTTGTTTCGCTAAAATCTCGTTTCTTAGTGGAGTTTAAAGAAAAAACCTTTTGATACTATGTTGTTCATTGATAAATGCTCTTCTTTATCAAATACTAAAGAAGCATTTGTTTCATTTAAGAAGCCCATGATTTCGTACCAGACCCGTGCAAGACTTGTAATCCTGAAGAAACAAGGAAACGAGGACTATACTGTTGCTAATATGGGTAGCCTGGATGTTGGCAAATCTATCCTCATGTTTCAACCATTAGACGCTCAGATTACCTGCAGGTGAAAGTAAATTGGTAAACTTTATAAAAAAAATATTAAAAGTCAGCTTTCTTGGTTGTTTTGCGGGTTATTGGAATAATTATCACTCTTTGATGCATAAACTTATTTTGAGGCGTTTCCTTTCTAAAATCTCATTGCCGCATTTATGTGCCATATTGTCATGAAGTTCCAAAATAATTGGCTAAATTTATATTTGCATCCTCTTCGTAAGAATTGTTTATTCTTGCTCTATGTTGCCCAACCCCTCAACCCCCCAATCACCCACCCACCCCAGAAAGAAGAGGACAATGGCAATATGATGAGAGATTAAGTAGGTGTAAAAGTAAAATAAATTGGAATGGCCGAAACAGAGCAGCAATAATAGGTGAGTGTGTGTATATGTGAGAGAGAGAGAGAGAGAGAGAGACCAGATGAGAGAGGAGAGAGATGAGAGAGAGAGAGACTGTGCGTGTGTGTGGGTGTGTGTGTGTTTGCGTGTGTGTGTGTGTGTGTGTGGTGCGTGTGTGTGTGTGAGTGTGTTGGGTGTGTAGGTGTGTGTGTTTGTGTGGTGTGTGTGTGTGTGTGTGTTAGGGTAGGTGCATAGAAGTGTGTACGCGCGTTAGTGTTTGTGTGTGTGTGTGTGTTAGGGTAGCATAGGTGCATGGAAGCGTGTATGCGCGCTTGTGTATGTGCTGTGTGTGTGCGTGCGCACGCGTGCGTGGTGTTTACACATATTAATCTTGTGCGTGCGCAGGTGTATGGCTACTTCAGCGCGATCTTGCATGTGTATGTTGCCGTTTTCCAAATCAGACATAAACTATATAAACAGCCAGAGGGCAAGTCCACAGCTGCCGTGCTCATATTTGTTGGTTTGCTACGACTGCTGTGTGCATATTAATCTATTGATTTCGCCCGGAAGCGCCGGGGAATCCATTCTCACTTAGGCCTAGTTCTATATATCCGTCCAGTCTTGTGTGTGCGACCACATTTGTTGTCGCTGATTAAGTACAAGACTGCTTGCGTATAAATGTATGTCCCACTTAGCTTACATGGAGTATATAAGAAACACACACACACACACACACACAAGACAAACACACCTCCACCCCCTTCTGCGGAAGGTGTTTTGCTGAGATTCGGTGCTGGCACGGTCACTCTTTCCGATCACGCTCATTTTCGTACAGAATTATGAGCAGAAAAAAACAGATGCGTATCGAATAGGACGAAGTTGTGGACTGGAACTCCAATCCTCGTTTTGGTTGGGGACTGGAACTCCAATCCTCCTTTTAGTTGGGGACTGGAACTCCAATCCTCCTTTTGACGCGTGATAGTACTGGCCAGTATGCATCACTGATCATATAAGTTGAAATTGGTATTCGTGCAATTTTATCATAGCTTTTTTTTCAAACTGTATAGTGGCGACATATGATAGAAAAAAATATATAATGGGCAACCTTTTAACTCATCTGACACCGCCCTGCCACATGACAGCATGACAACGTACCACAGAGATAGCTTACTTTACGCACAGACACACGTTCACCATCTCCATCACTCATGAAACACCGTTTTTTTCGGGAAAATCTATCTTTAGCGCACGAAACGGAAGTGAGCGAAAATAGCCTGAGGTTTTTTTCACTAGAGGGAAAATAGCCACGGCCTTCAATAAAAGTTTGGCACTTAGCTTGCTTTTTTTTCAAGTTTGCCCCTTTTCTTGCTTTTTAAAAAAAATTGAAAATTGAAAATCACTCTATAAGCTTACTCTTTCACAGCCTTTCACGCATCTAACCCATCACTCTTTTTAGTCACGAAGCAAGGGATAAAAACTTAAGGAAAAAAACAATGTAATTTTTAAGTGCCAAGGGCTGGAACTTAGTTATCAATCACTTGCTTCTTATTAGATCCCCGTCTCATAAACTGATAAAGTGACCGAGATGGGAGGGGGATAATAAGATTGTCGCGGTATGATGCTGCTGCTGTTTGTTTGTTTTGTTCGTCTGTCCCAAAGATTATGCTGTGAACCGCTGGACAGAATCGCTTTTTGCGAGCGTATTACCTGAAATAGAAGAATGCCATGGAAAATTAATTAGAATCTGTGCTGACTTTAACCTTGAAGTTTGACCTTGAAAACAGACAAATTCTTGTGGTATATCTATAACATCTAAGGAGTTACATTCTCAAAGACTCGGTATAAATCCAGTATATGGTATATTCTAATCACAGACATACATACACACACGCGCGCGCGCGCTTTTTCAGCTCGCTTTAATTAATTTCTTTCTTTTTTAAGTCTAATATCAGCATTTTCAGGTCAGGTCAGGTCAAGTCAGTTAAGACGAATAGGCCTCTCGGCCTCTCAAACGTCTTTTCTCTTTGTTGTTGTTGTTTTGGTTTTGGTTTGTTTTTTTCTCTTTAAATTCAGTTGGCACAGCTGTGACGGTTTTGGTAGACTTATCAGTCATACTGGTATTTTAATTTACTAAGGTTTGGGTCTTTGTCCAGAGGTTTTTTGCATTTGTTAGTATCAGGTGCAATTTTTGTCTGAGCAGAAAGTGCGTTCCAATAGATCTAGTTAGTGTGAACAGACTTTAATTAAATCATCAAATCAAATCACAGAGACAAGTCTTTGTTATATTCGGGCTGCCCTCACCTGGATAGCGTGTCGCCGTGGGCGCAGCACCACCCATTATTTTATTATTTTAATTGGGGGGGAGGAAAGGGAGCGGACTTGAGAAGCCTATCTATACTGACAGGCAGAAGTTCTGCACACTCGCATTGTAAAAATCAACAAAAATGTTAATCAGAATCAAAATTAAATTTACTTTGGGTAATCCTAAGTCATGCTGTGTGTACAATTGCAAGATTTAGGATTACCCAAGGTAAAATTAATTTTGAATATGATTGAGATTTTTGATGATTTTTTTGCAATGCGTGTGTGCAGAACGTTCCCCCCCCACCCCCCCCCCCATTTGTTTTGTGGGGGCCCTGTCAGTATATGAATTTGGTCATACCAGGCGCCAAATATGAGTATATTAACTTATCATAAGAAATAATGGGTTCCAATTAGCTCGGTGACCTTGACGTTTGGCCTTGTACATGTCAATTTTATTTTTATCTTAGTCATACCTTTCACATTATTGTATTACAGTTCCTAAAGTCGATAGAACGGTAGAAAGGCTCAAGGTCACTTTTTATTGCAACATATCAATGACGTTACTGACCTTGACATTTGACATTGCTTCTTTGAGCAGTGACAGTAGTTTGCAAACAGCTGGTTTATACCCCTATAGCTGTATTTGATCAGCGTCACCCTGAGGATGACCATTTGACCGTTGAAATGTCATATTGTGGTCCTAGCTATGATTTTCATGTTTTAGCGGTTACAGCTCCAATTGTTGGTGTGTTGGTAAGATTGGATCACGGTTCGCATGTGTGGTGCAAAGTATTGATGACCTAACTGGATGACTTTGACCTTTGTTGTATCTTTGAGTGGTGACTGTAGTCTGTAACGCCTCTATATACATTATGGATCAGCATCTGTCGAGGAATACAGTGGGAGACAGTTTGAAGGGGGCCTACAGTAGTAAAGTGAAAGTGAGAGCTGAGCGGTAGGCCACCAACCATTGGCTGTGAACTGAGAGAGCTGCACTAGCTCACAGTCCAGTTTTGCCTACAGCCAGTATAACTATAAGGGTGCAGTCCTTGCCTTCCATCGTTTTGAGAAAACTCGTCCGCCTTACCCCTGCTCTCCACACATACACTCCTCTCTCACTCCTGTCTTCCAATGCCATGCTTTTTAATTTCAAATCTTTTGGTCAGCGCAGCTTCAGCTTTTGTGCCCCCACTGTCTGGAATTCTCTCCCAGTCCGTCTCCGTCACCAGTCAACCCTTTCCAGTTTCAAAACCCAACTCAAGACCCATCTGTTTCAAAATAGCTTTTCCTCTGTGTTTTCAGAGACATGGTTGCATGACTGAGCGAGAATGTAAGTGTATCTGCGTGTGATTCAGTGAATTTAAGCACTTTGAGTCTTATTTATTTGAAAAACGGCGCTATATAATGACATTGTATTATTATTATTATTATTACTAGCGCAACGCCGAGTACCGGTAACGCCTAGTACCGGTAACGCCTAGTAACGGTAACGCCTAGTAACGGTAACGCCTAGTAACGGTAACGCCAAGTACTGGTAACGCTGAGTACAGCAAATTTGAAGCGATTCGGTTAAGAAAAGGCGGAGTTATAAGGCCCCGTTTCCCGTTGGTGCTGCTCTGAGAGTGACGCGCTCTCCCTAGTAATGGTAACGCCTAGTAACGGTAACGCCAAGTACTGGTAACGCTGAGTACAGCAAATTTGAAGCGATTCGAAGAACGGTGGAGTTATAAGGCCCCGTTTCCCATTGGCGCTGCTCTGAGAGTGACGCTCTCTCCTGATTCTCTTCAAATTTGCTGCCAGGCTTTGCCCTGGCCACAGCAAGCCTGACAGCAAATTTGAAGTGATTCGGTTAAGAAACGGCGGAGTTATTTGTGAAAAGGTGAAGCGGCATATATTGCGCGCGTTTATGAATCGATTCGCTTCAGGTCTGGCACATCGATAGTCACCATCACCGGTCATCTACCTGCCATATGTGAAGGCAATCGGTCCAGAAATACCGGAGATACGGGCGCAGAGAGGCCAGCAGTTGGCGCTGCTCTGAGAGTGACGCTCTCTCCCGATTCTCTTCAAATTTGCTGCCAGGCTTTGCCCTGGCCACAGCAAGCCTGACAGCAAATTTGAAGTGAATCGGCTAAGAAACGGCGGAGTTACCTGTGAAAAGGTGAAGCGGCGTATATTGCGCGCGTTTATGAATAGATTCGCTTCCGGTTTGGCACATTGATAGTCACTGTCCCCAGTCATCTATCTGCCAAATTTGAAAGCAATCGGTCCAGAAATACCGGAGATACGGGCGCAGAGAGGCCAGCAGTTGGTGCTGCTCTGAGAGTGACGCTCTCTCCCGATTCTCTTCAAATTTTCTGCCAGGCTTTGCCCTGGCCACAGCAAGCCTGACAGCAAATTTGAAGTGAATCGGCTAAGAAACGGCGGAGTTACCTGTGAAAAGGTGAAGCGGCGTATATTGCGCGCGTTTATGAATAGATTCGCTTCCGGTTTGGCACATTGATAGTCACTGTCCCCAGACATATATCTGCCAAATTTGAAGGCAATCGGTCCAGAAATACCGGAGATACGGGCGCCGAGAGGCCAGCAGTTGGTGCTGCTCTGAGAGTGACGCTCTCCCGATTCTCCTCAAAGTTTCTGCCAGGCTTTGCCCTGGCCACAGCAAGCCTGACAGCATATTTGAAGTGAATCGGCAAAGAAACGGCGGAGTTATTTGTGAAAAGGTGAAGCGGCGTATATTGCGCGCATTTATGAATAGATTCGCTTCCAGTTTGGCACATTGATAGTCACCGTCCTCAGACATATATCTGCCAAATTTGAAGGCAATCGGTCTAGAAATACCGGAGATACGGGTGCTGAAAGGCCGGTGGATGCGCGTTTCGCGCATTTGCAAAACCGCGCAAATAACACGGCCGCCTCGGTTGCCGTTGCCATCGCCCTGTTAGGGCTCACAGCAAATTTGAAGCGATTCGGTCGAAAAACGGCGGAGTTATAAGGCCTGTTTTGTGTTTCAGACAGACAGACACACACACACGGACACTTGGCTTTTTACTATATGATGATTATTATTATTATTATTATTATTATTATTATGCTGCATAGGTCTATCCCTGATCAGCTCACTAATCAAACACAACAGTCATTCACTCAATAAGTAATAAATAGACTACTTTTGTGGGGTGGTCTATTTATTACTTACGGAGTGAATGACTCTTGATGGGGAAATGAAACTGGGAGTTGTGTTTTCCACCCGGTGACATCCTTTTTATTATTTTCAGACAGTGTTTTAAGCTGAATGAGAACTGACGGAACGTATGTGGCCTAATGTAAGGAGCGCAACTGGGAAGCCGATTAATTTTGACGAATGGTGTGCGCTGCATGGGGTGGGGTGGGGGGTGGGTGTGCGCTGCATGGGGGGTGTTCTAATATTTCAAGATATGATGAATTGGTTTTGTGGATCATGTGCGAGTAGAGTGACAGCAGCTTCGTCATAATCAGAACTCTCGTGCTTGATGGGAAAGAGGAGAAAGGACTAATCATTCTATATTCTCGTTGTGTGTCTATCTTTCGTGCGTCTCTGGGTTGCCTTGTCTTTTACGGTTCTTTTCTCTGTCTCCATGTAATGTAGCGGTCTTTTCTTTATGTTTGCTGTTGGTCGGTCGTCTGGCTGGCTGGCTGTCTCGTCTCTCTCTCTCTCTCTCTCTCTCTCTCTCTCTCTCTCTCTCTCTCTCTCTCTCTCTCTCTCTCTCTCTCTCTCTCTTCTCTTCTCTTTCCCCCCTCTCTCTCTCTCTTTTTCTCTCTCTCTGCCCCCCCCCTCTCTCGCTCTCTCCTTTTTATATCTCTCTTTCTCTCTCTGTATGTCTCTATTTCTCTCTTCTATGTCTCTGTCTGTCTCTATCTCTCTCTGTATCTCTCTCTCTGTCTCTCTCTCTCTCTCTCTCTCTGTCTCTCTCTCTCTCTCTCTCTCTCTCTCTCTCTCTCTCTCTCTCTCTCTCTCTCTCTCTCTCTCTCTCTCTTGCCTTTTAGACATTTAAACAGTGCTATGTTCAGAGTTCTCTTTTCTCCTTTTTATATTTCTCTTTCTCTCTCTGTATGTCTCTATCTCTCTGTATGTCTCTGTCTATCTGTTTGTCTGCCTCTCTCTCTCTCTCTCTCTCTCTCTCTCTCTCTCTCTCTCTCTCTCTCTCTCTCTCTCTCTCTCTCTCTCTCTCTCTCTTTTTTTTAGACATTTAAACAGTGCTATGTTCAGAGTTCTCTTTTTGCTCTTGTCTGCAAAAACAAACGTGCCCATGCAAAACTTTCTACAGGTGAAAGACAATGCGTTACTGTTTTAATTTTGTCCTCTCTTTAAAGACCCCCCACGTCACATGACACATTCCCTCTTATGCTAGGAAGATTTCTTAAGATTTCTTACCAGCTATAAGAGGGAAAACACGTGAAAACCGTGATTTGGACACGTGACGTGGTGGGTCTTTAAAGGGGCACCCTGACGGAATGAGTTTTTTGTAAGAAACACGTCGAGATCACCAGAAAGAAAAACACCCTTTACACAGATTGCAACACTCACTTTGCTCTGGTTTCCTAGAAATCAAACCGTCAAATCGGCGATTCCTCCTTGGCGGAGGTGCTGGAAGTAAAATTATTTCACCCAAGGAGAAGGCTGTTCTGTCTCTTTTCTAATGGCCACCAATTGGTTTGCACGATATTTTCGCAATACTAGCCTTTTTATTTTTTTGTTTTAAATTGTATACAGTTTATCTAAAGGAGTTTCGCTCACAACAAAGGAAATAGCTCCTTTTTTTTTTTTTTTACTGCACTACAAAAAAAGAAAACGTTTCAACCACAATGAATGACCTCCACCCACCCCATCCAAAATGGCTACTCTCTCTGGCATCTCCGCCAAGGAAGAATCGCTGTTTTGACGGTTTAATTTCTAGGAAACCAGAGCAAAGTGAGTGTTCCGATCCTTGAAAAGGCTGTCTTTCCGGTGATCTCGACGTGTTTTTTGCAAAAACTTATCCGTCAGGGTCCACCTTTAAGATAGCATGTTTTTAAAAGACGAAGATGAGGTCATGTCTGTTTCCCTGTGGCTGTTGCTTATACTTTGCTAGGCGATGGCGCCGTAAATAACTTTGGTGGAGGGAGTTAATTTGGAGACGTCTTTCCTTCATTCATTTCACGAAGTAATTGGGATAGAGGACGCAGTGGAGTAGAACATTAAAAAAAATTCTCATGACTTTTTGTATGAGATAATAAAGTAGTCTTGAGTCTTGAAAAGCTTTGCTCTATCTTAGAAATAATTTGTAGTGAAGCTTTGTACATTAGTGATTTTTAACCAGTTGGTAGAATAGACAATTTTAATTTTACTGGTACCGGTGGAAATAAAATTGAGTTTGAGATTGAGATCAGTGCAATTGCGTGCAATTGCGTTATTTACCAGTAAAGTTTAAAACCCAACCAGATTTCGAATTCTACACTGACACGTGTTTGTTCGTGCCCCCCCCCCCCCCTTTTTTTTTAACTGTTTCATTGATTAAATCTATAAACTTTTTTTTCCAGAACGAATCAAGAAAGCGAAGGAGGCTCTGAACTTTGTGGAGCAGATCGCCCACATGGAGAACTGTAGCGGAGGCGCGGGCCAAACCTTGAGCTTGACCTTTGACACCAGTGCCTGGGTGCACTACACCGACCCCGCTACGCGCACTGCAAACTACTTGTCTGAACTGTTGGCCCAAAACAACAACTCACTCAATGAGTAAGACACCACCACCCCTCCCGCTTCCTTTCGCGCTGATTTAAAGACACACTGACCCACCACGATTAAGTCCCTTGTTGTTTTTCTGGGTAGCTGTGACCCACATACAAATGTCCCCAACTTCAAATTGAGGCTGCTCTTTGAAATTATGTTTTGTTTTCAATTTGGGGGCATTTGTATGGGAGTCAAACCTGGTCAAAACAAGATTTCTTACCAGCTATAAGAGGGAAAACACGTGAAACCCGTGATTTTGACACGTGATCTGGTGGGTCTTTAAACCCAAGTCGTAAAACATCACCCTTTCCAGCCCAGTTCACAACCAAAACATGAAGTCAGTTGTTCCTTTACTTCTTCTTCTTCTTCTGCGTTCCCAGGCCATGCGGCCATAATCTGTGAGGTACGTATGTGCCCAGTTTTCACTGGTCTCTCCGCTGCATTCAGCCGACACATCCCGATTTTGAGGGAGCTCAAATAAGAAATTATTTGGGAGATTTTGTTGGAAAAAGGCAGGAGAATGGGACAATAAGACAGAGAAATAGCAAATTACTGAAACCAAGTGCAAAACCGCCGGGCGCTGCCAAGTCCCCGTCGCAAGTCATCGCCGAGCTACTCCGAAATGCGGAATGTGTTCGGCTGTACACAACATAAAAGCGCCATCAAAAACAGCAGCCGTAACTACATAAAAACGCATGAAAAACAGCACGTAACTGAATAGTTTTTTTATATAAGCCTTGGGGTTCGGACCCGTGATTTTGAGCGCGCGCGATCACATGCGCACAGAAAAATTCATACAACTGTGTTATAGACCATTCATCAAGAAATTTTGTGAAAAAAACCGCATTGAAATACATGAAAACTTCGCGAGATATTAGCGATTATGTGTTTAATAATAATAATAATAGTGAATCATTTGTATAGCGTACTCCTCCATCAAATGTTGAGCTCTATGCGCTTTAACCAAAACAACAAATAAGAAGCAAGAAATTCAACAAAAAACAAAACAAATAATCGCTCACACACATGCAAAATATAGGCATACACACACATAACACACACCACCACCCACACACACACAAACACACCAAAACAGACACACACACACACACAACACAGCAAAACACACATACACACACACCACAGCACGCACATTACGCACACGCACACGCACACAAACACAGCACACAAGGCACACACACCCGTACCATCACCAACATCACCGACTCACGATTCCCCCACCACTCACCCCACCCAAAAACACAATACAAAATATAATCAGTTGAACAAAGCATCAACACTACACACTCTCACCAGCCTCTCTCTCTCTCTCTCTGCTCTGCCCTCTCTCTTTATCTCTCTCTTCTCTCATCTCCCTTCCTCATCCCCCTCTCTTCTCACTATCCTCATCGTCTCTCTCCAATCAGAGACTCCGTCATACCTCGCGCTCTCTCATTTCTTCGCTCTTACTCAACAAAACTGACGTAGACATTGCGAAGGTCAACACACAGTGACACTAGTATGGGGGGCGTGCGAGGGGGTGGGAAAGTATATAATCGAGAAGTAATGTGGCCTAATGGTGGTGATGTCGCTTGAATAGGTGGTTCTTGAGAGCTGATTTGAAGTGTTGCAAGGGCTGGATATGGCGATTTTCGCGTGGTAAGGAGTTACAAACTGATTGGGCCGAAAAGGAAAAAGAGCGCTCACTAAACATTTTTGTTCGTTTAATAGGAACACAAAGAATTTTCGAATCCGAAGATGACCGCAATTGCCTTGATAGAGTATAGACAGAAAGCATGTCAGAAATGTAGCTATGGGCATTTCCAGAGAAATAAGAATGACATAGAGTGGAATTTTTGTAGTCACTACGTGCTTTGATGGAAAGCCAATGAAGGGATATCAGGAGTGGTTGAACATGATGATACTTATAGACCTTGAGGACAAGTCTGGCAGCATAGTTCTGGACTTTTTGAAGCTTGTCACTGAGGTGTTGGCGGCAGCCATACAAGATTGAATTGCAATAATCTAGTTTAGAGAGAACTAAAGCGCAGACTAGTATCTTAGCAGTGTCTATAGACAGGGGATGGCGAATCGTACCAGTGCGACGCCGCTCACAGTATGCTGACGGACAGATAGTGTGAACTTGTGAGTCAACACTCATATCATGAGAGGTGTGGAAGCCAAGATTTCTAGCAAAAGGAGAAAAGGGTATTTGAGTTGTCAACGACGAGATGGAATCAGGCTTTTGGTACGGAAGTTTTCTAGATGGAGAGTGGATGAAAAAGGCCTCCGTTTTGTCGTCATTCAGCTTCAGTTTGTTTTGTAGCATCCCTGATTTGATGTTGCGAATGCAGAATTAAAGTGAAGATATAGAAGGAAGAATGGTAGATGGGGATACAGGCGTGTGGAGTTGTGTATCATCAGCAAATGACTGAGAATCAACTGAATGAGAAGTTATCAACTCGGACAGGGGTTTAGTGTACATGATGAAGAGGACTGGTCCAAGTACTGAGCCTTGAGGAACCCCACATGTGAGGCTAACCATTGCAGAAGATGAGTCATTGTTGGAGACAGACTGAGTTCGACCAGAAAAGTAAGACGAGAACCATGACAGAGCAGTGCTTGATATTCCATAGGTGATTTGAAGCCTATTAAGGAGTATATGGTGGTCAATAGTATCAAAAGCAGCTGAAAGATCCAAAAGAGTTAATATAGATGCGTCACCAGAGTCAAGAGCTAAGAGAATGTCATTAGTTACTTTCAACAGTGCCGTTTCAGTGCTGTGAAATGGCCTGTACGCTGATTGTGAACAACTGATGAGTTGATGTTCATTGAGATAGCCTAGGAGTTGATGAAGAACTAATTTCTCGATGATTTTTGATATGAAAGAGAGGTTGGATATAGGCCTATAGTTCTTGAGAGTGTTTGGGTCAAGGGATGATTTCTTTAGAAGTGGTTTGACAATGGCAGTTTTGAACACAGATGGAAAGGAGCCAGATGTCAGAGAGTTGTTGACAATATGGGTGAGAGTAGGGAGTAGTTCATCAAGATACTCTATGAAAAGTGGCGTCGGTATAGGGTCAAGAGGACAGGAAGTGGGTTTAGCTTTTAGAATGATCTTCTTCAATTCAAAGGCAGTAACTGGCTGAAATTCCAAGAACGTGGATGTTGTTCCTATTTGGTCTAACAGGG
>JAGGCT020004082.1:1046013-1051013 GCA_017654935.2 Phymorhynchus buccinoides | reverse complement strand
GTCTCCGTCTTTGTCTCGGTGCCTTCCGTACCACACCTGTGCATAGTCTGTATGCTGAAGCAGGAGAACCGTCTCTTACTCACCGCAGACTCAGGCTTTCCCTTAGCTATTATTTACAGCTGTACTCAGAACCAGAAAACCCGGTTTATGACTGTGTGATGAATCCACCTTTCCAGAAGAAATATGAAGATAATCCTTCCAGTATTTCACCTCTGGGCATTCGCATCCTTCCTCATCTGGAAGAGGCAGATATTGACGCAGGTGTCATATGTGACGAATCCAAATTTTCTGATCAGCCACCCTGGACTCTGTGTACTCCAGACATCAGATTTGATCTCATTGCTCTACGGAGAAATTCCACCAGCTCGTTAGCTTATAAACAGATGTTCTTGGAGATGCTTTCCAAGAATCCCAATCATCAAACGATTTTCACAGACGGTTCCAAATCTGACGAAGGTGTTGCTTCTGCTGCGTTTATTTCATCATCGCGCCAAAGTTCTTCAAAGCATATTCCAACGGAAAGTTATGTGTATACTGCCGAGATGACTGCTCTTGTCATCGCTCTTAAGTTGATCGAGCAATCTGAGAATAAAAAGTTTCTAGTTTGCACCGACTCCCTTTCAGCCTTAGAGGCTATTGCTGTAAAAAAAAACTTGAAACATCCGGAACTAATCAAATTCTTTGAATTGTTTACGCTTCTGAATTCCAAAGGTTATGACGTCATCTTGGCATGGATCCCTGGTCATGTCGGTATTCGAGAGAATGAGGAGGCGAACCGTCTGGCCAAGGATGCCGTAGGAGATCCTCCTGTGCGGGCGTACGTTCCGTCCTCTGATATAAGATGCAGAGTTTCTAATTATATAAAATATCTCGATCAAGAGGAGTGGAACCTGCAACAAGAAAACAAACTGTTCAACATTCGTCCAGACCTTAAAGAATATCTTCCTTCGGCTGCTGGCGGCCGGAAGGAAGAAACTGTTTTATGTAGACTACATACTCGACACACATACTACACGCATTCCTTTTTATTGAAAGGAGAGGACCCGCCATACTGTGTAGCATGTGATTCTCCAATTTCCATTCGTCATGTCCTTTTGGACTGCTGGGATTTATATGACATTAGAAGGAAACACTACACTGCGGAGTCAATGAAAATTTTGTTCCGTGACGTTCCGCCTGACACGATCTTTAATTACTTGAAAGAGATACATATATTTCACTTGATGTAAGCAACTGTGATATTTTTAACCCTAGACATTTCAGGTTTTTACTTGCTAAGTTTCTGATTGACTGATTTTTAACAAAAAGTATTTTAACGAAAAAAACTTTGATCTTGTTTTACCTTGTGTTTTTATCCCTTTTTAATACGTGGTGAGATTTAACGTGGTGTGATGCAACGTGGTGACAGCCCTGAAATGGCCTTTGTTGTCGACGGGGCTATAATTTTAATCTTAATCTTAATCTTAATCCAAACATGGTTCACCCAAGCATGTGTTCTCCCACAATGTTTCATCCAATCACGTGGTGTCAATCATGTTTAACCCAATCGCGTGTTCTTACATTATCATGTTCCACCCAATCACGTGTTCTTATATTATCGTGTTTCACCCAATCACGCGTTCTTACATTATCATGTTTCTCTCGCCTTGGCTTAAGGCTGTGTCAAACAAATTGACATAAGCTAGAACACCAAGGCTACATCAAAATGTTGTTATGCTCTGCATAGTTTTGCAGGGATTGTCTTTAGCCATGACAAACTCCTAGCATAACATCGTCAGTCTCCAAAATCCTCCGAAGTCGGAATGTGGCTGCTCATGTGGCGGGGTAATAAAAAACGGTCACACACGTAATGTTCTCATCCCTAGATGGTGCATTTGTACCATAGTGTTCAAGTGCTTCGACTGTTTTGGGATGATCCCTGCATGGAGCCTTTTTGCCAGGGTACGAAAACAACAACAAAAACCGCAACATCTTTCATCCAATCACGTATTCTACAATCGTGTTTCACCCAATCACGTATTCTACAAATATGTTTCACCCAATCACGTGTTCTACAATCATGCTTCACCCAATCACGTGTTTTAATGTCATGTTTCACCCAACCATGTGTTCAATCATGTTTCACCCAATCACGTGTTCTCCAATCATGTTCACCCAATCACGTGTTCTCCAACCATGTTTCACCCAATCACGTGTTCTTCAATCATGTTTCGCCTAATCACGTGTTCTCTAATACTGTTTCACCTAATTACGTGTTCTCTAATAATGTTTCACCCAATCACGTGTCCTCCAATCATCTTTCACCCAGTCATGTCTGCTCCGATCGCGTTTCATCCAATCATGTCTCTTCCAGTCAGGTTTCACGCAATCACGTCTTCTACAATCTTGTTTCACTTGATCAAGCTTCGTCAAATCACTTTTTGCATAGCGCATCTTTTATTTCCACATCACGTTTTCTTTCAAATTGCATTGAAACAGTAACGTGAAAATCAACACTGAAATGATACAACTTTGACTAGCTTTCATGGACTTTCCCTCGCTTTCCCTGACCACGTGTGTCTGTCTCAGTGTGTGCCCATCACGAACCTAGGCTTCAAGCGCAGCTCCTACCACTGTGAGTGTTTGGACGGCTTCTATTTCCCCGGCGAAGGCACTGACGGTGTGAAAGCTTTCCGAGGGGTGGACATCGACAACTTCTTTGACAACACCAATGACACGACGAATTACACTCTGGCCACCAGTGTCGATGGAACAACTGACTCTGACACAGTTCCTGCTGGGTAGGTTAATTGAGTCTTTGTGTCTGTTTCCCTCATTTTCTGAGGATGTCTTTTTTTTCATCTTCGCCTGCCCTTTCATTCCTCCCCCCCCCCCCACCCCCCCCCCCGCACCCCCCCCCCCCCCCCCCCCCCCCCCCCCCCCCACCCCCCCCCGCTGCCCCTTTCTCTCCGTCCCCCCCCCCCCCCCCTCCTCATCCTTTTCTTGTACTCACTTTCTTTAAAAGCATGTTGAAAGCTGATTGATTGTTATGCAACAGGAATGTGTTCCAGTTAATATCACCTTAACTTTTGAAATGATAGCCATGATCCTATCTAAGAGCAAAACTACAGTCATGCAGACACTGCGCGAGCAAAAATGTAATCTCTTCCACAGATATAAGCATTCACACACGTATGGTAAGGTGGGGGAAAGGGTACAATATTACAGTTATTGCCTCTTGCTTGCCAATGTTTTATTAATTTTTTTTAACAATTAGGATATAGTGTAGTGTGTTTGGGCCGCTATCGTTTACATTTTAGTACAAAATGTTTGTAGGTTCAAAGAAAAGAGAAAAAGGATTTCTTGCTTAGGAGGGGGAGGGGGCGTTTTCCCCCACCATCACGATCACGTTCAAAGATTGTCGAACAATCGCAACAGTCGCACATGCATAAGCAAACACATCAACGCACGCAGATACACTCATACACAGTACACACATGCACATACATTCACACACTCACACGCCACGCACGCACATACATCCCCTCACTTCTGTCTTTATTCCTTCTTACCTTGCCCCACTTCCTCTCCCTCCCTCTCTCCCTCTATCACTCTCTCTCTCTTTCTCTCTCTCTCTCTCTTCTCTCTCTCTCTGCTATCTCTCTCTACTCTCTACTCTAGCTCTCTATATCTCTCACACTCACACACAATACACGCGCGCGCTCATTGACAGGGAAGTAATTGAAACAACTGAAATAAGAAAAAAATTATCACCAAAAAATCACATGATTAAACGACCGCCCATGTTCAGACATTCCGATGTCGCCATAGAAAACTAATAGCAAACGAAGGAGGAAACGGCCAGGATGGTGACAACCTAAATAGCTCACTGGGGACTGCAGATCTGCTTCCTTCATTCAGGACGATGGTCCTGTGGCACTCGTGTTGTGCAGATAACAAGCAATTGTCATTGCGAGCCACTATCTAAAGGAAAGCAAAGTAGTTATTTGGCAAGATGGCGAATTTCTGCGAAATGTGTTGAGTGTTTGGTTTGCTGTGTCTAGTTTATCTTTTGTTTAATACCCGTGTGCACCATTGGTTTGCTGCGCTCCTTAATGTCCGTTGATTTGATTTTACAACCGAGGTCCTTGAGGAACACTAGGACCTTGGCTTTATGGGCCTGTGCACATTGACAAAAACTCCGTACCAAATCATCCGCAATCCGCAAAAAAAAATATGGAAGTTAGAAAATATGGAGAGTGTATTTACACGCGGAAATCATCGCATACCGCGCTTATTCTTATATACGTGAGTGGGGTTTCCGTTAAGGAATCTGCGGATTGCGGATGTAATGTGCACAAACCCTAAACTCGCAATTAAATTGTATCCTACCTTTCCACGAGAAGACAAGGGAATCATGGATGATATGACATAGCTGCAGAGCGATGGCAGTTTTATATACATAGATGTTTAATATTATGCTTTGTAGATGAAAGAACATTTTTTGAATCATTAAATTGCACCAAAAAGGATGTGAATAAATGAATCAAGGAGGCAAAACGATTGAACAACGTCTTGACAACATGGATTTTGGATCAAAACCAGGACAAGAGCGTACTGTAGTGTTTGTATTCGAGTTTGTTCTAAATATAGGGTTAAGTACTATGTCCAGGTCTTTCTATGTGTTTGTTCTTCATGTAAGATTGCCCAAAAACCACCATGACTTTAAATGTCAGACATGACCGACGGGATTAACTGCAAAAGAAGTTGTAGGCCCCAAAATGGGCTAAAGATTAGAACTATAAAAATGGTGAACTTCGCTTCTGGGATTGGATTGAGGAGTTAGGGTGTCCACTCATCCGTTTCTTTTCCCATGGTCAAAGTAACAATATATGAATCTGTCCGTTCACTGAGGATTTGATAAGTGAGCAGTAACACACTGGTTATGTGTGTGCTGTTGCAAGGTCTGTTCAAATGGTGGAGTGTGCCAGGGCTGTGTGACTGTCGAGGACGACACTCAT